>PVJH01034301.1:0-20727 GCA_004026705.1 Nesogale talazaci | reverse complement strand
TGAAGTGATGACAATGTCTACGTACATACAAGATACTGTGAGACACTTAAAGAAAAGTTCGCTTAGCTCATGTTGTGGTTAGCTCTACAAGTCAAAACTCAAGCCTTGACCTGTATACCGTATATCAGCTGCCCTGGTCAGAGGCTTCTTCCTTTGGGGCAATCAAGGACTTATGCCTTTTGGCACCTAAGGTGGATGGATGTAGGTTTTATAGCAAAGTTAGAACAAAACCAGGGTACTGAAGGGGCCTTTTTAGATGCGGGAGCGAGGGTGGGTAACTGAGGTGTCCACAGGTACAACATTTCTTTAGATTTTCTGCATTTTACTTCTCCAAAACTGGAGAGAAGATTTGAACAGCCCAGAACAGATTTCTACTGATCACTCCTCTGGCTGGCCTACATCTGCCTCTTACTTAACCCTTCAGTTCCTTCACCCCGGAAGCCTCTCTTTTACTTAGATAGGCACTTGTCTCTGGTAGCTGAGCCATTCTGTAAGAACACCCTAGCCGCAGAGCAGCAGCAGGAGTGAACATCCCGACAGGAAGAACAAAACAAAACGAAAAGGTCCCGTCTTTCCGCAGTTATTACATCTCTCTGGCCCTGGGACGGGGGGGGGGGGGGGGGGGGGGGGGGGGGGGGGGGGGGACGACGTCTGGCAAGAGCTGTGTCCTCAGTTTGGGAGAGCAAACCGCAGTACTTTCTGAGGCCAAAATAAGCCGCAGGGCAGAGAGAGTCATCGTGGTGCAGTGATTGGACCCCAACAGCTACAAATCACTAGTTGTAGCCCCAGGCCCCCCGAATTCCTGCGTTCTCATCAGACACTCAGGAGGTGAAGGCGATGCAGGTGTTATTTAGCCGGGGCCTGGGGCCTTGAAGGAAAAGCATGCCATGCCCCCATATGTCAGAGAGCCATCTGGAAGACTGTCATCACGGACCAGTTTCTGACCACAAGCAAGCGCCCCCATGTCTGAGCAGAATGTTCCAGCTCCGCTGTACAGCTAGCTCCCCTTCCCCCTTTCTTCATTCCCCCCCACTAATGGGCGATGAGCCTCTGACAGGCGGAAGACAGTAACCATCAAACCTATTCATAAAACCCTCCTGACACTTGCAGACAGCGATTCCATATTCACTCAGCCAAGGTGTCCTTCGCATCCTTTAAACAAAAGAGCTCCTCCACGCTCACGCCCCGCGGCCCTGCCCCTGCAGAACACGGCTCGCCAGGACCGGCGCTGACCACCTCCAAAGTTGCGATTCCCCTCAGTTGAGGGCGAAGTTAGCGATTCCGTAGCGGCCACCACTTGGAGGAGGGGGCGACCGTCAGGGAGGGGACCGAGCGGCGAGGAGGAGGGAGGGACTAGAGAGGAGGACACTGCCCTCTACTTCATCGAGGTCGTCGCCCGAGCCGGCGGAGCCGCCAGTTGGGCCGGGGGAAGGAGGGAGTGGCGGCCGTGGTGGGGCGGCGTGGGCTCCGCACCCGGGGCTCGGTGCCAGCGCGGTACCTGCGGGCCGGGCGGGCAGGCGGGCCGCCCGGGGCGCGGAGGGTGTGAGCGCGCGCGCCCCCTCCGTGCCCGCTCAGCCTCGCGCGCGTCTCGGGGGAGGCTCCGCCAGAGGCGCCCGGGGAGCCCGCAGCCTCAGTCCTGCCGCCAGCGGAGCTTTGTGCGGCGGCGGCGGCGGCGGCTCCAAGTCCCACCTGCTGGCGGCACAGAGACAAGGAAGGGGAAGGAGGAGGAGGCAGAGGAGGAGGAGGAGGAGGAGGGGAAAGAGGCGGCGGCGCGAGCCCACTCCTCCCGCCGGCACCCACCTCCCCAGGGCTCCGCAGCGCCCGGCTCCCGGCCTGCTCCAGCCCCCCGCCCGGCCGCCTGCCCGAGGCCCCCGGCCCGGCCTCGCGCCCACACCGCGCCAGCGGCTGCGGCGGCGCCCCCGGCCCGGCCGCCGCGCCCCGAGCCGGCCGCGAGTTTGAGGCGAGCGCGGGGCGCGCGGCGCCGCCTCGATGTCCCCTGGAGCCGCCTGGGCGCCCCAGCCCCGCTGATCAGCCCCGAGCGTGCCGCGGCCGAGCGGGAGGGCGAGCCGGGAGCCGCCGCGGCGAGAGCCGCAGCCCCGGAGCGAGCGAGCGGGCGGGCAGAGGAGCCAGCGAGCCAGGGAGCGCGAGGCAGCCGGCAGGCGCGCGAGCGAGCGAGCGCGGGGAGCAGGCAGCCACCATGCCCGGCTGGAAGAAGAACATCCCCATCTGCCTGCAGGCGGAGGAGCAGGAGCGAGGTGAGCGCGGCGGCGTGGCGGGGAGACGCCGGGAAGGGGGCGTCGGGCCCCGGGGGCCGTCCCCGCTGGCCCGGTGGCCGGCGGCTGCCACCCGACCTGTGCGCCGGTGGGCGGGGGAGGGGCGCCGCGCCCTCGGGCCCGCGGGCGACTCGTGGCGGCGGCCGGCGAACTCGGGCCGCTCCGTTTGGTCTCCGGGGTGGGCTGGAGGCGGAAGGGAACTTTTCGCCCGGGGGGGGGGGGTGCCGGGAAGATTTCCTGGCACTGACGTCAGGAAATCTCCCCCGTCTCCGGGGCCGGCCCGCACGTGGAGCCCCCGAGCGACTCGTCAGTGGGTGGGTGCTAGGGCGTTGGGGGCTGGGGGGGGGGGGGGGTGTCCCTGCCGCCTTTTTCCAAGTTGACTTTTCAAACTTTCCTCCTCCTCCCGCCGGCCGCCTCCCCGGTGTCCCCGCCTCTGACTGGGCTGGGTGGGTGCCGCCGAGCCCTAAGTTGTCGGCAGAGGAGCGCCTGGGGCAGGGAAGGGGGCGCTGCGGCGGGGCTCGGGAGAGGGCAGGGGGAGGGGCAGGCTCTCTCGGGGCGCAGGGGCTGGCTCTGCAAGGAGCGCTGCCGCCTGCGAGATGACTTATGGCTCGGCGCAGCCCCCGCTGTCAAGTCCATACCGCAAGACTGCGGACTTTTCATAATTACTGGTGTTTTCTTTGGGAAGAAAGCCTGCTCTCCAGGCCAGGTTGCTTGTCGACCTTTTGTGCTTCAGCTTGTCAAGTGTGCCGGGCACGTTGCTTTTTAAGTGACTAGCAGAGAGGAAAGTTGAAGGCCTGTGGCACGGCGGTTGCTCGGTTCCAGCGAGGTCGTTTCATGGTGTTTGGAGTGTGCGGAGATGAGCCAAGGAGTTGGGCTTGGTAACCTGGATATGATGTACTGAGTGCACCAGAATTTCCTCTACAGGCCCCGTGGGGGCTGGAGGAGTGTATGCCTTGGCCCTGCGAGCATCCGGAGGGACCCAGGCTGGCACGGTCCACCAGGGTTTATTCTCCTGCTCCTTCCACCCTGGCCTGCTTTGGCATCGAGGAAAATGCTGTAGAATTGGATGCAGGGTCTGCTTGGGCTGTGTCAGCAGTCTGTGCCGAGGTTAAACTGTGCTAGACGGGGTGGCCTGGTGAGGAAGGAGGGGGTGGCTCAGTGGGATGTGTGGAGCAGACTGAGTTGTCAGGGGAGCTTAACCCTGCAGCTCTGATGAGCTGGTTGGGACAGTGGGCTTGTCTCTTAGGCATGTCAAAAGTTTCTGCCTTTTGTAAAAGCACTTGCCAACTAAGGAACCAATGTACAATTTCCAGTTTTTCTCTAGGTGGCACAACCCGTCTTTGGTTTAGAGCCTGCTTAATGACTCAGGAAATCCGTCCCCTTTAAACCGCGTCTTTATTAGATATGTGCATTCATTTTCTGGTGCACTTTCTGGCAGGTGACCTTACATTTACCTGCTGCAAAGACAGCCCTGGTTTAGAAATGGTGGTGCTGTTTCTCTAAAGAAAATACTGTCTTAGAAGTTGTGAATAGCGGCACCGATCATGTATAACCAGTTAGAAGCACTGTGTGTTAACATAACTGTGGCGTATCTGTCCTATCAACAAAAGGACACAATGCACATACATTCGTTTGCTTACAAAAAAAAAATCAGAGTCCTGCCAACAAGTTTTGCACTGAAGTGCTGAAATGAGTAGATTTTTGTATTGTGAGAAAATGTACTTGGGTGCCTTTAAGAAATCTGTGGTAATTTTGAAGGATGATCGGCTAATCTGTTTGGTGGAGATAAGACCAAAATTCCTTCAATACATAAAAACATCAGACTACAAAATTGGGTGTCCTGCCTTATCTCCTCCAGTTAGAGCAAATAGGGAATGTTTCTTTGTGTCTTTTTTTTTGCTTTAAAGTCTTCTTGGTTCATATGGTAAGGGGCTTTTCTAAACATTTAGAATGATTTGTTTGGTTGTGTCAATTCTTTTTCACATTTGCCTCCTTGGGATGCACCAGTAGGTGCCTTTAAAAAGATCTCCTGCCCACCTGGTGTTTGTATTTCTATTGCAGGAGAGTGTGTATATATGCATATACACATAGGTGATATATGCACACATCTGTATGTAAATAAAAATATATTTAAATGAACTGAATTGCATACATGACTTTTAAGGTAGATTTTAGAAGGTTTGCTTGCGCTTGACCTACCACTTTGGGAGACTTATTAAACACGATGAGTAAAATTTCCTGTGCAATCAAAATTGGCTTTCTATTTAGGTTTTTTTTCTGTGGAACTTGAAATTTTAAGCGATTCAAATGTTGAGTTAGAATTTCATTAAACATAAACAGAAAAATTAAACTGTCAGGTCTGAAAAATAATGAACGTAGAGGGAACAAATACATTTTTAATTTTATCTGGGGATAGCATTGACCAGAGGTCAATTTCTAATATCTTACCACTGGTGTTACTATTAAATTTCAAGGTTGGCTGTGTTCATATAGCCATTGTAATTTCCAACCCCCTAATTTGCAATTCTAGAACTCATTATGGAGATAACTCTAGCATAACATTTTTTCATGTGTATTTTATGTAGTTAAATATTTTCCTGAATTTAGCACCATTAATATCAGATGCTAGTACTTTAAAGGACCATATATTTGAACTAGTATGTTTCTTGACATTGTTCTTTTAGAAAAGGCTATCTTCACTCAAAGATCGAGAAAATGATCATTTTTGTTGCAAAGAGAGATTTGCCCAAGCTGTATAATCTTATGCCAAATACCCACACCACAGATAACCTGGGCTCATCTTGAAGGCCTCGCAAGATGGTATTGAGTAAGCTATTGCTACTGCACACAGGGCTGAGCAGAGAACGATAACATATGGTTTGTTGCAGTAAATGCAGTCACTTCCTACATGACATATGATTCACCCATGTATGACGACAGACTATTAAAATTCAGGACAGATTTCTCTGCGTCGCCCCCCCCCCCCCTTCGATTTTCTGCCTGAGTTGCCAAACCCAATCCATTTAGAAGCCACTCAATTCACTTTGAGTGTTTTAGGAGAAAGGAGGTGACTCTCAAAATGGTTCTATTTAATATCCCTTTGAATCAAATTCAATAATTAAGGATTTAAAATGAATTTATCTGTGTTGTTATGTTTGCTCACTGGCCGACCATGTGTACTATAATGTAAGTGTTGGAGAAAATCTCAGTATCAATGACCAAGTGGATTTTTACTGCCACATCGCTGTCCTTCTGAATTGTGGAATTCAGGTTAGTAAATGCTAATGGCAGTTTTAAAATTAGGAAGAAGGCTCTGTCATCAAAGTCAGTATCTTCAGGAAGATGTGTATGTAGATGAGGGGACTTTAAAAAGTTCATGGGAAAAAAGGGATGAAAAGATCATGAAATTTTCCCTTGAATGTTTGGAAATTCCTCTTTTAACATTTTCAAACACACTTCTTGTATTTTTTAAAAATAAAACTGGGATAGCCTTTGCAATTTCCTTTAATTGTATCTTTAGACTTAGTGTGAATGTATGATTTTCATTCTACAGGTGTACACTTCACCACCATGGGAAAATGGATGCACGTTCTGTGTCTCTCATCTCATCACCATTTTATTATTTTCGCGTTATAGAGGTCTTCACGTGACCCTTACAACATTCTTCCAGATGTCTGTTTTAAGAGTTCTTGTGTCTGGGAATTTGCTTACATTTTGGCAAATGACAGTCTTTACCTCTTTTAGACACAAAGAATCTGTTTTTAAGAAAAAAAAGGAGGGTTCACTTAAAAAAATCGGATAAAGCACAAAGGATTTAATGAGTGGGTCGTGATCAACTTCGTGGCAGTGAGTTTGGCTTGGGTTTGGTCTCTGTTGCAGTCTGGCTATTTTCTGCATCACAAACAGATTTGTCAAGGTAGGATCAACCCCACAACTTGCTTAACAAGAAACGCCACTGTCAAATGTAGGATTTTTAAGGGCAAGAGTGAGGAGAACAGAAGAAACCCATGCTCATTGTGAATCTGCTTCAGTATTTGGTACAGTCTTTGCAACATGCTCATAACAAGCCCTGGTGGCATAGTGTTTATACCTTGGGCTGCTAACTGTAAGGTCAGTAGTTTGAAACCACCAACCATTCCTGGGGAGGAAGATGAGGTTTTCTACTGTGGTAAAGAATTTGACTCTCGGGTACTCACAGGGCCTGTTCTACTCTGTCCTATAGGGTTGACTTAATGACAATGAGTTTTTTTGTGTGTGTGAAGTAGGGGTAAGATAGCTATTATTATTTATCCACCAGAAGGAGAAGCTGAGGCTTAGAGAAAAAAATACATTTGTCAAAAAATTCAAAAAGAAGATCTAAGACTCTAGTTCCTAAGAACACAATCTTAGAAGTGGTAATTCCCAAAATGATGCTTTTAGCATTATATTAAAATTACGCTAATTCATTAATTTATTGTTGGACAGGTTTTTTTTTAAATAAATCATTTTATTGGGGGCACTTACAGATCTTATACCACTTCATACCTCAGCTTCATCAAGCATATTTGTACATATGTTGCCATCATTATTTTCAAAACGCTTTCTTTCTACATCAGCCCTTGGTATCAGCTGTGTTTTCTCCATCATCTCCTCAGCCTCCCTTCCTCATGATCCTTTGATTATTTTTTTAAATGATTACGATTTTCATGTCTTACATTGTCTGCTGTCTCCCTTCACCCATGTTTCTGTTGTTTGTCTCCCTGTAGGGGACATACATGTTGATCATTGTGATCAATTCCTCCTTTCTCCCCTCACCTTCCCCCTACCCTTATGATATTGCTACTCCCATTATTGTTCCTGAGGGTGTATCTGTCCTGGATTCCATGTGCTGAGAGCTTGCTCTGGTCTAGCCAGATTAGAAAGGTAAAATTGAGTCTTTATAGTGTGTGTGCGTGGGGGGGAGGGGGCATTAAAGAACTAGAGGAAAGTTCTTTGTTTAGTTGGTGCTATACTGCACCCTGGCTGACTCATCCTTCCTTGTGGCTCTTCTGTGAGGGGGTGTCCAATTGACTACAGGTGGACAGGATGGAGTCCACTCTCTGTCCCTCTTGTTTGCTTTCATGTGGTCTGGACAGACCCGCCACACGATCCAGGGCTGTATATGCAATGCTGTCCTCTGTAGGGCAGTCTTCTGGGCAGGTTGCTGCTGTAACTGTGTTTGTAGCCGACCCTGCAGACTTCTCTGTTCGTTGACTGCTTTATGCCAGTATACCGGCATACCAGGTTGAAGACTGTTCCCACTCTCCCTTTCCTGTGGAGACATAAACAATACCCTTCCCATGGGTGGGTTAGTGCCCTGATCCTGCACAATCCATGTCCTGTTTTTGTTTTTCTTTCTTCATCCTTTTGAGTTGGCTGTCATATGCACCTCTGGGTTGGGTCTGATGCCTGTAGTGGACAGATTTTAGTAAACGGCCACCAAATTTTTCATTCACCAGAAGAGTTCTTTATGCTTCTAAAATATTCTTGTGGGGGGGGGGTGTTGAGACACATATATTACTGGATGCATTTAGTACTGCCTAAGATGAATGATTTAAAACCCGCCAAATTTCAAGCAGAATAACTTGGCTAACCATAGGGAAGGTGTTCACCGAGCTGCATTGTTTCTTACACCAAACACCTGACATAATCATGTCAAGCGCTCCTTTTTTTTTTCCCAAAGAGTATTTGCCATAGACACAAGAATGAACAGGAGTTGGGGTTTGTCCTCACTGTGATGAAACAGGGAAGCACTGTCTTACGATTAGCCAGTGTGTACTTGTCCTTTTCCCAATGTTTTATTTAATTAAAGTCATCCATCTGAATTCTCAGCCTGGCTACCTATCAGCTGGCCCATTGGCCAAGGAGAAGAACATCAGGCAGTGTTTTCTTCAGGAGTACCTTCACTGGGTTTGCTCATGAAGAAAAGGAACTCTCAACTCATATTGGTAAAGAAATGGAGACTTGAATGTTAGGTGTTTTAAAACAAATATTAATGTTGTGTGATGGCAAGCTTGTTAAGGTATTCAGGACCTGATCTATTTATTTTCAGTGACATTACCCGGACTATATAGTACCATGCCCAACAGAATGGGCCATTCCAACCCAGAGCCCAACCTTGGAATTGAGCTCTTAGTTTATCTTCCCGTCTCTTCTTTATTTAACTTCAGAGGTCCTCTTCGTAAAATTATAAAAAGACAACAATGCCAATGTCTTCAGTCAAGCCTACATGTTTAGGCTTGTCTGTGGCTTCCAGGTGCAGCCAGTTTGGGAGAAAAGTTGTAAGTATGTTCATAAAAATTGCATGGTATCTGAGTTAGTTTCCTAGTACCCTTAGTATTATTATACCAGTGATCAACCCTTAGGCACCACAGCAGGTGATGTGGAGTGGCATGTGCAAAGACAGGTATCCATTTGTGCATATAGTCCTCAGTGCCAGTACAGGGCCTATCGCCAAGAGAGTAGAAGTTAAACTACATGGCCATTCTATCTATTCAAGTCCTTTTCTGACTCAGTGAGGTTTTAACTTCTGAAAGTCCTTGCTTTTTCTTCTTTCAAATGAGGGCAAGTGGTTTTCACTTCATGTAATTGTGTGTGTGTGTGTGTGTTTAGTGAAATGAAAAATTGGGAATTTATACAAATATCCTGCATATGCTGCAGGGTCCAGTAACGACAACTGACTCATTATTTTGTCATATCTTGATGTAGATCTATAAACTTGACCCACCCACTTGTTCTGATAGTAAGTTTAAGTTCTTATTCTTTGAAACCCCTTTTGAAATAAGCAGAAAGAAAACTCCAGAGTTGTGGAAAAGCTGCAGTGAGGCGCAGGGCTTTGTGAGACCAAGGCCTTTCATATGTGTTAGTCCAGGTCGCGCATGCTGAGGAAATGTGTGCAAAGAACATTTTGCCTGGGGTGCAGTTAGCACGTTCTTATGGAGCCCCAGCTGCCATCATGTGCGTTGGGGAAACGAAGATCATGGGTCCCGTTTCTAAGATTCACTCCAAAGAGGTTGCACCGAGGAAGTGTAAACAACGTGATGGAAAGAAAGGAGCTTAGAAGGCTGAGAAGAGATGGGGGAAAGATGGGGGAAAGATGGGGGCTTGGTGTGTTCCAGAGCATTGTGGAACGGTATGGACTATTCTAGGAACCACTCTAGCAGCGATTCTCCATGTGTGGAGAATCACAGGGGGGTTGCCCGATTCCGAACAGTAGCAAAATGACAGTGAGGAAGTAGCAACGAAAATCATGTTATGCTCGGGGGTCATTACCACAGGAGGAGCTGTGTGACAGGGTGGCAGCATGAGGAAGGTGGAGAGCCACTGCTCGCAGGGTCTCCAGCCCTGCGGGGCGTGAATGTGCTTATCAGGATGGAGTCCTGATGCTGGTAGTGTGTTCGGTGCTGGTGGGTGGGTTCTGACTCACAGCCACCCGGTGTACCACAGAGCAGCTAAATGCCAAATCAGCAGTTCGAGCCCACCAGTTGTTCCTTGGGAAAAGCATGATGCTGTCTGTCCGGATAAGGATTTAAAGTTCCGGGAACCCCAAGGAAGGATTTTACTCTGTCCTATTGAGGAGCCCTGGTGGTTTAGTTGGGCTGGGATCGGTATGGTTGGCAGTTCAAAACCACCAGTGAGTCCTAGAGAGAAAGATTAGAATTTCTACTCCTGCAAACCGTGACAGCCTGGGAACCCCCAGGGGAGCTACTCGCAGTTAGCCCCGACTGGAGGGCAGGGAGTTTGAGCTTTACAGGGGAGTAGCCTAGGAACTGGCTCCATGACAGTGATAGCTTATGTAGATCCATAAGCTTGATAACTTGATGGGGACTTATGGCTTAGGAAGACCTTGACTCCTCCATGTGTCCTGATGATTAAACATAAGTTTTACTCTTCTGCTTTTGTATCCTATGCGGTGGGGAAGCCAAGTGGTGTCTTGTGAGGGTTTCCTGTTTGATGTCCTTGGAGGCGGGTACACTGGGTGAGGACAAAGGAGACAAGGAAGGACTCGATTCTGAAGATCATTACACGTCAGAATCAAGAGTTGGGATTGAGTCCAGCGGGTCATGTACAAGCACGGGGGAACTTGCAACAGAAGAGTGACAGGACCAGATTTGGGCTTTTGAAAGATCACCGTGGTGAAAGGAAGGAAATCTTGGGAAAGAGAGGGCAGAGAAGAGGCAGCTGTCCTGCTTCAGGCCAGACTGGAAAAACTGCAGATGCTGAGAGCAGGCCTTGATGAAACAAACCAAAAGAGCTCATGGCTGGCAAGTCGATGTCAACGCATCGTGACCGCATAGCTGAGGGTGGAACTGTCCCTGTGGGTTTCCAAGTCTGCCACTCTTTGCAGGGAGAGAAAGACCCACCCCATCTTTCTCCCTTAAAGCTGCTGGTGGGGTCGAACTGCAGACCTTGTGATTAACAATCACCCAATGTATAACCACGATGCCATCTCTGCTAAAGGAAGAAGTAAATATAATCTGATAGGGTCATATAAAAATGGAGGAGTACCGATGTGATTGGTTACCAGCTGGGTCATGATAACTCAATATGAATATTTTGGGGGGGGGGGGGGGGTGGGGCATCATTTGATTATTGAGGATCCACACACTACTGAATCCTAAAGGCAAAATAATCATCCAATATATTTATCTTCTAAAACTACTTGGGAATTTTAAGTGATTTTTTTTAACCATAAGAGAAAAATGGAACCTATCATTTTATAGAAATGTCTTCCCCACTAATAGGCCTTTCCTAGACATCTTTGTATTGTTATCAGAACAACAACATGTTTTGTCCCCGAGTAAAGTGTGGATACAGGGCTTACACTTGAGAGAAAATGAGAAAATCTGGCTGCAGCTTCCCTCTGCTCTTCTGGCTCCTCCATCCTGCTGTGGTTTGGCCTTGGGAACCCTGGCGGTCTCCTCTCTGAAGTTGGGGTAATTCTGGGTTTAATGTCCTCTGGGAGTGATGTTAAGAAGTGGAAGTTAGCATCAGTGCTGCATCCCAAAGGTGAGAAGTTGTTTAAAAAAGAGTTGTCCCTTAGCAGACCCTCATGAGTCAGGGACATTATTTGCAACAGCTTCTGCTTCACAAACTGGAAAATTTCCTGAAAAAACATCTTAATTGTTGCTCTTCTAAGATGAAACTCAAGGAGCTGTGAGTTTGCTTGTTTTTTAACCCCCCCCAGGCTCCAGTTTATAAAAGAGCAACTCAAGTATTGCAACTGCATTAGGATGCTGGCATGGCTGCACTGTTCCCAGAGACAGCTGTTGTTGTCAGCTCCTCAGAGATGCAGTTGGCCATGTCCAGCTCAAATGGTGAGTGGACTTAGTCCTACCAGGCTTTTTCTGCAGAAACCCTTGTGGCACCATGGGTTGAGCCATGGACTGCCCGCAGAAGGGTTGGAGGTTTGACCTCCATCATGGAAAGGTGAGACAGCCTGCTTCCCTAAAGATGTTCAGCCTTGAGACCATATGGGGTAATTGCACTCTGCCCCAAAGGGGCCTAAAAACTCTATGGCTCTGGGATTCTGTGATTGGTTCAGTTTTTACTTCCCTCTACCCTAGACTTCAACCCAAAGCCATTATTTCTCAAACTGAAATCATAATTTAGTCCTTTCAAGGGGAGAAAAAAATCCTCAAAAACCTCTCACAGATTTCCGTGCTGACTCCATTTATTTTTATTATGCTGCTTAAATAAGTACGAATATAAAACTAGGTGTAAACTCGTGATGCTTAGCCTCATACAACCACAGAGCTAAAAGAGATTTTACAAATGAAATACAAACACAGCTACTAAAAAAAAATCAATAACATTCAAATGAACAACATTAATTTCAGGAGACTTGAAATTGGTTGCTGAAAACAAAATCTCCTTGCAGGGTGGATATGGGACTCACTGCTCTAAGAAGTTACACCCTATCACCCCCCCACCCTCACCCCAATTCCAAGTCCATGGAAACTTAATTCCAGCAGCCTCATGTTATTTGTCTCCCATGTCCACATCATTAACGTATGAACAACTCTGTTCTCAGCTAGCGACTTTGCTCCTTTTTCATGAGCTTCTCCAGCCCCAAGATGCTGCCTGGTGAAGGGAGTCTTGTTTCTGGTGTGACCCTCACAGAATTCACTGCTTTAGAGCTTGGCACCCTTGGTGACTGGGCAATGTGCCCTTTTATCTAGGGAGACGAGACTGTTCCCATTTGGTTCTTTGAATGTCACCCTGCCAGCTGATCTGGACCTCTTGGACCTTGCCATTTTATCTGGTCACGAGATCCCTGTAGTCTGTGATCTGCTATTGAAATGCCAATGTTTTCTAGGGTTCCATTCTTCCGTGCGTTTGTGTATTCCTCCTGTGAGTCAGAAAAGACCTCACTGTTTCCCCTGGATCATAACAGGGCTAATGGGGTCATAGGAGGTGTCCTTGTCCCAACTGCCTTGGTTGGATGGATGCCTTTTCAGATATTGCCGCCCCATCACTCTGATGCCACATTGTATCTAAACAAAAGCAAAACTCACTGCTTTTGAGTCAATCCTAGAGGGCGGGCAGAGAAGAACTGCCTTTGTCAGTTTCTGAGACTATCACTTCTTTTTCTCCTCATCTTCCTTCTGAGAAGTAGCTGGTACTTTCGAACTTCTGACCTCATGATTAGAAACCTAACACATAACCACTAAGCCACCAAGGCTCTTTGTTGCATCTATAGTACATGTCAAGTAAAGGACCCTCATGGTAGAGGAGGAGGGTCATTAGGCAGATGTTTACTGAGTCCACCAAAGATATGCAGGGGTTAGTTTCCCTATTGACCACTTATCTTAAAATTTTGAATCCTTGTAAGACACTTGTATCTGATTTCTTGGTAACCCCTCCCCTGGTTTTTGTTTTTTCTTCTTCCTTTTTCTTTCTTTATGTGCTGAATTTACTAGTCCCTGATAGCCGAAGAGGCTGAAGTGACATGAAAACCTAAAACTGAAAGGCATCAAGGTCAGAAAAGTAAATGAATGTTAAGGGAGAAAGAAGTCCCCTAATCGTATCACTTGGGTTGGCATTCTTCTGTAATAGCTGAACCTCAGGGAAGGAAGAGGGAAGGAGAGAATTGTCCAACAGCTCAGAGGCAACATAGCTGGAAATGGCAAGCATTTTTGACTCAAAGCATCTATTGGCCCACCATGTACATTACCATCGTTCCCTCTTAATAGTTTTCCTAGAAATCTGCCCTTTATATGATTGCATCCAAAATATGTAAGCCTGACAACTGGTATATTTTTTCTCACAGTCTAGTAGTGTAATTGCAATGCTTATTTCCTAGTAGAGATGCACAAACACACACACACACATGGCATCACTGCCTTCTCGTGGGAGTAGCAGGCCCAGCCTTGCTCCTGGAGAGCTGCTGCAGGATTTGAACCACCAACCCAGTGGACCACAGGCCCGGACACAACCACCACACCATGGGGTCTCAGCCCCTGACATTGATATATTTTTTAGGTCTACATTGTATTTTGAATAAGGGTGTCTACAATAGATATGTAGATATGCTCAAGGTTTCATGATAGGATCATGATCGACATTAATCATGATCTTTTTATGGCTGAAGTGTTCATTTCTTTTACTTTAACAATTCTTGACTATACCAAACAACATGAAAATATGATAGAGATAAATGACTGAGACTTAATGTCTTTTTAAGGTACAGTATATTATTTAAGAAAAGTTAATGAATTCAAGATGAAATTAATGAACAAAAGATAAAATGGTAGACAAGGACACAGGTAGACATTCAGAAAATAACATTGTAAGTATGTTTGTTTGCCTTGGTATATACTCTGTGCTTTTTTGATGCCTTCTAATGTCAAGTATTTCATTTCTCTTTCATTGCTGATATTCACAAAATCCGTGAAGTAGACTGAGCGTAGCTCACTGATACTGTCATGAAATGAAACGTAGATAGGCATGGGATTTCTACACTGCTCTCTTTAGAAATGTCAGAATTGTTGACTAAAAGAGAGTGGCCTTTAAGATTACATTTTTTTTCCAGATGAATTCAAGTGTTTCTTTGCAAATGTTTAATTTTCTAGTAGTGCAGAGCACACATTCAGTCAAAGAGAACCTTGGGCAGGCAATATAACTCTGCTCTCTTTGTTACTATTTCATTTCCTTCCTTGTAATTTTAGGAGCATGAGTATCTGCCGCACTAGATGCGTCTCTCTTGTCTTTGCTGGTGAGCTTGAATTCTGCTACCGACAAACAGGCTCGAAGGGGAGCTCTGCGTCTTCTCCACAGGCCAATCAGATCACTGAGAAGCTTCATGACCCAGGCTCCGCATCCAATGACTTTGTGGACTCACTCCCACCCCAGGCTCCAATCTTCATCCTGAAAAAGCAAAGAGGAAGGAAGGACAGGAAGGGAAGTTCAATGAATGGTTTAAGCAATGTGTGTGCACACATTGACCTTCAGCCTTGAAATATCTCCTTTGCTCAAAAGACAGGCCCCGAATTTGAACATTTTGCACTTGTGTAGTCTTAGGGAGCTGCCTGACACTGTTAGATAAGCACCGGACTACAATGTGCAAGACCAGTGGTTCAAATCCATCCGCCCTTTCTTTTCTTTCTTTTTTTTTGGGGGGGGGGGGCATCACTGCTCTCCGGTGGTGGGAGTAGGAGGCCCAGCCCCACTGCTGGAATTGAACCTCTGTCCCAGTGGGCCGCAGTCCCGCGCACAACCACTATGCCACCGGGGCTCAGCCCCCATCCGCCCTTTCAAAGGAGAGAAATGAAGCTTTCTGCTGCTGTAAAGATTCACAGCTTTAAAACACTGTGTAAGTCGGCTGTGAGTTGGAGTTGACTGGAAAGCAGTGGGTCATTTTTTGGATTTCAGCAGTCAGTTGACTGGTTTAAGCAATAAAATATGGTGGAAGTGACCCTTTGTGACTTCTGAGATTGGACCATCAATGCCCATACAGCGACTCTGTTGTTAGCTTGGACACTTTCTCTCTGTTTCCTGACCCACTATGTGGTTCCTCTACCTCTGACTATCCAGATGCTGCCATCCTGGGAGGCAGCTAAGCAATAAGGAGAGTCTGCATGCAGGTGCTCCATAGTCATCTCTGGAGTCAAGCTCATCGTCATCCCATTTCAGGGACCAAGCTTGTAAGTGAGTGAGTCTTCAGATCAGTTCAGCTCCTAGCTATCGGATCATCCCAGACTTTTAGTCTTTATAGTTTAGGCCCAAGGCAGCATAGTGTTCTTGCTATGTGTGCCCTGTAGGAATCTCTGTTCCTCAGAATTCATGAGCATGAAAATAAAATGCTGTTCAAAGCTTCTAACTTTGGAATAAATTTTTTGGTGGTGACTGAAAAGATGGCCTCTTGCCTCTTTTTGGGATTTCTATCTTTTCTTCTGCTGTATAAGACCTCTTTAGAATATTGAAAACTAAGGATGTTACTTTGAGGATTAAGGTGTGCTTGGCTCAAGCCATGGCATTTTCCATTGTCTATGTGCATATGAAAGTTGGAAATGAAATAAGGAAGATGGTAGAAGAATCAATACATTTGAAATAGGTGACGGAGAAGAATATTGAAAGTACCAGGGACTGCTAAAAGGACAAACCAAGCTGTCTTAGAAGAAGACAAGCCAAAGTACTCCTTAAAGCCAAGGGTGGCAAGAGTCCATCTCGCATATTTTGGGCAAATTATCATGAGAGACCAGCCCCTGGGGGACACCATGTTTGGTTAAAGTGGAGGGGCAGCCAGAAAGAGGAAGGTCCTCAAGGAGATGGACTGACACTGTGGCTACAAACATGGGCTCAGGCATAGGAACAATTGCAAGGATGGCGCAGGACTGTGTGGTGTTTCATTCTCTCGTGCATAGGTCACTATGAATCTAAACAGACTCAATGGCACAAAACAACAGCAATCTCAAAAAGGAGGACCATGATGGTGTCGTGCTTCTGTGCTTCCCTGCTAGGCATAAAGTAGAAACTTTGAATCCACTAGCCATTCTGTGGAGAAACACGTGCTGGTTCACTTCTGTAAGCATCACAGCTTGCACAATCCTGGGGCCAGTACTACACTGTCATACAGGCTCTCTAAGAGTTGGAGTCCACTAGAAGGCAGTGGGTTTTTTAATCCGAAATGGGTCTTTAATGCTCAGGTTACTAAACTCCACGGTCTTTTCACTCTTGCCTCTGCTATCCTAAATGACTAGAGGACTGGTGCCTTCCACTCTCCTCTCTCTTCAAACTGTATTCTATTCCATTTTTACCCTTCACTGGGGATTTTCCTTTCTATTTCACTTAGAGCATAGATATAACTAGAAGAAAAACTCTTCCATCTCTGCTGGAGGATCTGTCTTCATTCCTCAAACTATGTTTGAGCTGTCCACTCTAAAAGAAGGCCCACTAGATCCCTTTCTAGATGTGATTTTGTGTCTTCAGTTTACCCGATTTCTTCATCTTTATTCCCATCCACATTCAAAATGCTCTTTCACCTACCTTCTAAAAATAACCTTTCCTTGATTTCTACTCCCTTCAGCTACCACTCCACTTTTCTGTTTCTCTGAAAAGCGAAGTCCTGAGGAACCCGTCTGTGCTGACTCTCTAAGAGCTATTTTCTTCTTAATCTCCTTTGAACCCACTGTAGCTAACTTTTTGTGCCACCTAGTGTTGTTTAAACATAAGGATGGTGAGACTCTGTCCATAAACTTTAGATAGCTTTGGTTATCAGGGTAGACCACTCCCCGAGAAGAACATCATGCATGATAAACTAGAGCATCTGTGGAAAAGAGGAAGACCCCTAATGAGAAAATTTGACATAATGAATGCATCAATGGATGATAGCATAACAATTATAAATATTGATGGCAGTCTTCTCTTTCTTACTCTTTGCTTTTTGTCTTTGTATTATTATTACTTTCTTATTACTGTTTCATTTTGTTTATTTATTTATTTTTCTATCATTTTTGTTTGAGTTCCCCAGTTTGTGAAGCATAGAAGGAGTGGATGCATCGAGAGAGAATAACTGACACAATGACTTATTGGGGACATGGAGGTTAGAGATTTGGGGAGCAAACCATGAATACACAACTTTTTGAAAAAGTGATTTTTCCTGTAAAAATGTATGACATGTGAATAGCATATCAAGAAAATTACGACTAAAAGAAAAAAATAGAAGAATGAAAACCTGATCAATGGTTGTCGTGAGTGAAGGAGGAAGAAGTTTTGCTTAGGGGACATTGAGTTATGTTGATGGTGGCGGTATAATTTGGAAAAGGATGTCAATAATGGTTGTACAAAAAGTGTATAGTCCATGACACTGAATTTGCATGTAGAAATTGTTGAATTGGAAAAATTTTTTTTGGGGGGCATCACAGCCCTCTGGTGGGAGTAGGAGGCCCAGCCTTGCTCTTGGAGAGCTGCTTCTGGATTTGAACCTCCAACCCTGTGGGCCGCAGTCCCGCACACAACCACTATGCCACCAGGGCTCACCCCCATTTACTTATTCTTTTTTTTTTTCATTTACTTATTCTTATAAGAAGATATTCTAAATTTGATTTTGGTAATGATTGTACAACTCTTCTGATGATTTTGTTTACTGAACTGTATGACATGTGTGTGAAGCTCCAATAAAACTATTAAAAAATAAACAACATAAGACATAATAATTATGAAGATGAAGCCAGTGTTTCCTCCTACTGTGTTATGCACAGGGTACCTAGGAGCCAAAGCCAACTTAATGTCAACAATAACAACGTGCTTCTTTCTAAACAGTCTCTATATGGCAAAGATGGTGTGAACTTAATGCTATCCTAGAGGTTAACGGTTTGCACCTAGCCAGTTGACCTTAGAAATAGAATTTCTGGTGATCTGCTTCTATTAGGATTGTAGCCAACAAAACAAAACAAAACAAAACAAAAAGCACCCTGTGGGGCCATTCTGCTCTATCACACTAGGGCTGTTGCCAAGAATCAGAAGCATCTCAATGATGACTAACAAAAGCAAAATATACTTCCTTCTACAAAGATGACAGAGGCCTCCATAAAGCTAAATTGAGTGGCTAATTCTCAATCATACGCTACTTTTCCTTCAGCAGTATGTGAGATGCAGTACTCAGTTTCTTTTCTTTCTGCCTTTGGCATTTTTTTCCTGATGTCCCTGGTGCCTCAGTGTTGGACTTTTCTAAGGTTTCCTTGCTGTATCATCTCTTCTTTGGTGATATCATCCAGTCTCATCACTATGTTGACACCTCTCAGGTTTACATCTCCAACCTAGTTCTTTCTCTGAACTCTAGACTTCTCTAGTCACATCAGTATTCACTATCACTTTATTCGCTATCACAAAATTCAATATCATTGTTAGAATGTACAGCAGGCACACATCTTAATCTGAAGTCCAAACTCAAGGTCCTCATTTCCCTCCTCTCAAACCTGCTCCTCTCTTGATTCCCCAATTTTTTTTCTATCTGTAAATCCATCTTTCCAGTTGTTCATGCTGAAACTCTTGCTATCATTCTGAATCCCATTATTTTTCACATACTCCACTCTCAATCTGTCAAGAATTCCTGTTGACTCTGCCTTCAAAATAAATCCAGAATTTGATAATAGCTATGCATCTTCATAAACTTTCAGCTCAGTTCAAATTACCCTATCCTATGTTTGTCTAAATTCTCTTTCTAACTGGGTTTTCTGCTTATGTTTTGTTCTGTGTTCTCTACATCTGTTTTCTGCAGAAAAGTCTTAGAAATCCTTTGAAAAATGTCAGATCTGCTCCAAATATGTTAATGGCTCCCCATGTCACTCAGAGTAATAGCCAACATGTAAGACATGACATGATGGGCTACCCTGTTACCCCTTTCTGCCACTACATAGCATCCTAGCCTAACAATTACTCTGTTCCAGTGTTCTGGTCTTAGAAACACCCACAGGTTGCTCCCTCATGGTCTGCTCTCCTCTTTGTGTGTAGGACTTTGACCATCTTGAAACTTTTGCATCAATGTCACATTCGTAGTGTGGCCTTCCTTGACTACCTGGCTTTAAGTCACCATTTCCTCAATATTCCCTCCTTTTCTTTCCTCCTTTAGGTTTTATTTCCCACCCCCTTCCATAACATCCGGTGACACATTGTTTATTTGACTGCTTTGTTTATTGTATACGTTTATGTTTCTTGCTTGTCACTATCATTCTTTGCCTTCTTGTGTTGCCCTTTGACATTTTCTATTCAGCTCTTTGACTCCACCATTTCTTCCATTTGCCTTAGCTGCTCTATGATCTTAATCATAGGAAGTTTCCAGAGCCTCTTCTGCCCTCCACTTAGACTTTTTCTTTCTTTCCCCTCCTCTTACTAACTTTTTGCTTTCCTCATGGATGATGCTCTCAATGTCGTTCCACCGCTCATCAGGAGAGACCAGTCCCTCGAAAAGGATACCATGTTTTGGTAGAGTAAAGGGAGTAAGAAAGATGATGACCCTTGATAAGAATGGATTGACACAGTGGCTGCAACAGTGGACCCAAATATAAAAACGATGGTGAGGAGGGTGCAGGGCTGACTGTTTTGTTCTCTCCTATGAGCCAGAACCTAGTCAATGGCACCTAACATGTTTTTTTTTTTTTTGGGGGGGGTGGATGCTCTCTGGTGGCAAGGATTTTTTTTAAAACATTTTATCACTGCTTTATCCCCAGCCCTTGGAAAGAAGACAAGGCTTTCTACTTCCATAAAATGTTATAGTCTTGGACATCAACCAGGGCAGCTCTATCCTTCCCTATAGTGTCGTTATGAGTCAGAATAGACTGGATGGCAATGAGTTGATCCCCAGCACACAGGTGAGTACTTGGCTTATAATAGGAACTTAGTAAATGTCTGTCCAAGGTATTAATGTTCTAATGTGAGGTTCCTAAGAGAAGTGATTTGCAGTTGATGGCATAGTGATATTCACAATCAGTACAGGGTGTTAATATTCCATTGTTTTTCAGGTTTATGTTTGAGCTGTAAGCATCTTGGTTGCAAGGGAAGAAGAAGTAGGAGAGTTATTACTGTATTTTTCTTGGATTCCCCTTGGAGGTTGGAGAATTGAGGACCTAAGTACAATTGACTCCCTCCCCACAAATGATTGATGGCAAACGAGCCGTAAGTCTCTCCATCATTGCCGGTAAAGACTGACTCCTGAGAAGGACTTGCTAGTGTCTAAATCTACAGACACCTGTTGTTAAAACATGCTTCTGTTGATGACAGAGAGAGGCAGAAAGTTAAACAAAAGAGGAATGCTGTACGGAACATTGTATGTTTGGTCTTTGTTCAGGATGGGGACTCTTGTGTCAGTAGCTATGTCATCCTTTCCCTCTTTGACTCCTCATTTCCTACCGGGGCATAATATATCATTTACAGATGCTTAGTTAAATGCATGAGCAAATGAGAGAAAATGAGGTGACATCATGATTAGCCATGTTCG
>PVJH01034300.1:0-20759 GCA_004026705.1 Nesogale talazaci | reverse complement strand
TTTTTTTTGGGGGGGGGCATCACTGCCCTCAGGTGGTGGGAGTAGGAGGCCCAGCCTTTGCTCCGTGGAGCTGGAATCGAACCTCCATCCCAGTGGGCCGCAGTCCCGCACACAACCACTACGCCACCGGGGCTCAGCCGAAATCTTATTTTTGTTGCATATACATCACATCAATAAAACAAAAAAGAATGAAAAATAACTTCTTGTCCTTCCTTATCTCCTCTTCCCCGACCACTGTGTCTCCTTCCCTTGAGTCCAGTTTTTCTCTCAGAGATTAAATAGCTAGCAAATGCCAAGAAAGCATCATATCTCAGGGACAGGATGAGAACACAGCATAGGGTTGTAAGGAGGTGAATTTATGCTACTGTATTTATTACTCTGAGATCCTTTCCAGTACCATTATACTCCATCTTGCAGGATTCTAACAAAGGATAATTAGAATCACAAAAAGCACTCATTTCTAGTCCCCCACTATGGACTTTCCAAGATCACATCTCCTGGACACCTATGTGTTTAAACTAGTGTCCAGGGAAGTTTCTATGATCTGGTAAGGTAGGAAAATGCTGCCTGAAACTTGATGAGATAAATAACGAGATAAGATGAATAAATGCCTTTAGTGATCTCATGCTTGGGCCTATAATCTAAGGAAGATTTGAAGAAGCAAAGATAATCAGAGAAAGATTTCCAGAAGAAAGACAATCTCCTGGACAGAAGGTATTGGTCTTTCTGCTTCTAGCCTCTGCAGTCAGATAGAGCCCCTATGTGAGTCAATCCTGGAGGAGTTGAGCCTTACTTTTGTTAAAAAGCAGTACTTCAAAATTGGAACGATAGGGTTGAGCCCCGGTGGTGTAAGTGGTTGAGTGCAGGACTGCAGCCCTAGGGCTTGGCGGTTCAAATCCAGTGGCGGCTCTCAGGAGCAGGACTAGGTAGTGCCGACGACCACCAGAGGCAGTGATGCCCCCCCCCCCCAAAAAAAAAACTGGAATGATATAAAGAAGATTAGCATGGCCCTGTGCAAGGATGACATGCAAATCTGTGAAGCATTCAAAAAAATAATTCTATATGTCACCTAGTGATTGCCATTCTGTCTTTCAAGAGAGCGCCCTTCATACTGATCTGTTCATCCTGTTCTCTAAAATCAATAGTCCTTAAGTTGACCCCTACTCACGGTGATCCCGTGTGTGTCAGAGTGCTTCACAGGGTTTTAATGGCTGATCCTTTAGAAGGGGATCACTAGGACTTTACCATAGGCTTTGAGTCATTGCTGATTCATGACTCTCTGTGGGTTTCCAAGACTTACAGGAGTAGAAAGACCCCTCTCTGAGGGTCTGCTGCACCGCCCAGACTCCACTTCCTGTTTGCACGTATCATTCCTGGCTGCAGTGGAATGACTGACCTGGTCATTAATGCAGGTACTATCATTTCAACACAGGAGGTCTGGGGGTACAGTGAGTTAAGGACTGGGCTACCAACGGAAAGGTCTGATGCTTGAACCCACCAGCTGCTCCTGGGAAGAAAGATGAGGCCATCTACTGTCATAAAGACTTATATTTACAACCTCAGAAACCCTGGGTCACACTCTGTCCTATGGGGTGACAATGGTATCACTATGTGTAACTGTAAGCAAGTTAATGACCAACTCTAAGCCTCAGTCTCTCCACCATGACTGCTAAAATGAGACACTAAAGGAAAAGTATCTAAGATAGCCCCTGGCATATAGTGAGCACTTGATTTTCACTGCTATTTTAGACAACTTACAATTTTCCTTGATTCATACTTCTTATATTTCAAGTTCCAATTATTAATAGATGTTTTCAGCTGTCTCTTCTCATTTTAAGTTGTGCCCCATCAGC
Source organism: Nesogale talazaci (assembly GCA_004026705.1). NCBI lineage: Eukaryota > Metazoa > Chordata > Mammalia > Afrosoricida > Tenrecidae > Nesogale > Nesogale talazaci. The sequence continues at coordinate 18,906 of PVJH01034300.1, read as the reverse complement.
AAATGAAAGTCCCAAAGGCTTTAATCCACCATTATGATCAACTCTACTCTGAGAAAGTAGCTCTTCCTCACTTATCTTTTGAGTGCCTTCCAACCTGTGGAGCTCAGAGATGTCTGGCATTATCTCTGATAATGGTTTGCTTCTGTTCATGAGGTTTTCCATATCTGACAATACTATCTGTAGGTTTTCAGCAACTCATTTCTCAGAAATGGACAGCCTAACCTTTGTGGAAACCTGTTCAGAAAATACCAGTGACATAGCTTCCAGTATCACAGCAACAAATAAGTCACTACAGTAAGACAAACTGACCGACAGCATCAACAAGGCTACCCATTCCAATCCTACAGGACAGGGTAATGAGTTTCCAAAAAATCTGTCAAAATATTACCACTTGTGAAAAAAGAAGAAGCAACCTCCTACTCATTTGCAATCATTCACCATTTCCCTCTACCATAGGCTCCTGGCAGTCACTAATCTACTTGGTCTCTATCTATATATTTCATATAAATGGAATCATATGATCTGTGACCTTTTGTATCTGGCTTCATTTGCTTAGCATGTTTACAAAATTATTCATATTGTAGCATGTATCAGGATGCCATTTCCTTATATGGCTGAGTATTTCATTATTTTAAGTCAGTCCTGGGTAAAGTACAATAAATTTCAAGGGTGAACCCCCTGGACACCAAAATTGGGGAAACTTCAAATTCTTATGTAAAATAAGGTGGTATTTGCATATAATCCATATACATTTTCCTGTATACTTTTAATCATACGTAGATTACTTACAGTCCCTATCTGTGTTATGTAATTGGTACTTTAGGCTCCCGCTTAGGCTTTGTGTGATTGCTTTGATCACTTAATTGCTTCTTAGGAGATGTATTCCTCCCCCAACTTCTGTTCCAGCCAAATATTTTAATTTCAGAAGTAGTTTAAGGCAAGGAGGTAGAATATACAGATAAAATAGCTATTGTATATACTATATATTTTCAAAAGCTATTGCTCAGTTGATGTTCATTTAGATGTTTCCACTTATAGAATATTGCAACTAATGCTGTTATGAATGTTTATGTTCAAGTTATGATGTGCTTTCAAGTGTCTTGAGTATATAACCAGAATTGCTGGATCATATGGTAATTATGTTTTACTTTTGTGTGTGTGTGTGTGGGCATCACTGCCTCTGGTGGTCGTGGGCACTACCCAGCCGCCGCTGGATTTGAACCGCCAAGCCTGCGGGCTGCAGTTCCGCACTCAACCACTTACGCCACCAGGGGTCAGCCCTCTGTTTTACTTTTTGAGAAACTGCCAAACTTCTAAGTGTAGAGCATCAACATATATAATTGCAATAGGTAGGTTTATTGTGCCAGCCTGACCAATAAGAACATGTGCGGTTAATAAGGTTGCAGTTTGATTGGAGGGCAAGGAGAGAAGTAGCTTGGCAAGCCCCGCCTGTCTCTCCTTTGCTCTGTGGTGATTGGACCAGTGTGCAGCTGCTAGTTCTCTCCCTCAACTTGTGAGCTACACTACCTGTGGGACACCCAACCCATGGACTCTGTCGCTAGAGCTTGAAGTTTCTTCGAGACCTGCTGGTATATATACATTTCTTGAGCTGAGGACTGTTGGATCCTGTCATCTGGCTGACTGTTGGTGACCTGCCCTACTGTTTGCTGCCTGTGGCCGAACTGCCTGCATTACTCTATGGAAGATTCAGTTGTCTGCTTCCTTGACCTTGGACATAGCAGCCCTTGTGATTTGAAGGACTTCCAGTATATTAACTTTTTCTTGGAAGTGAGTTGAACTGAGCACTCTGAACTGCTGTGTGAACTAATTAGCTGTTTATATTATCATAAGTGTCCTAGTTTTGTTTCTCTAGAAAACCCTGTCTAAAACAATAATTTTATCTATTTTGTTGTTGTTGAGGATATGCACAACAAAACACACACTAAGTCAACTGTTTTTACATATACCACTTAGTTACATTCTTTGAATGGTGCAATCAATCTCACAACTTTCGGTCAGAATATTCCTCTCATTAACATAAATTCATTGCCTCCTAAGATTCCCAACTAATCTTTTGGGTTGAATTGCTATTGTCAATTTGATCTCACATAGGTGGTTCTTAAAGGAGCTTAAAAGTTAAAGATGGACACTTTGTCCATCTAGTTTATTAGTGAGCTTAAACCCAAAGTTCCCAAATTTATTTGGCCTGCTCTCCCCTTTTTAGAAAATAGTAATATAGCCTTCCCTCTAGAAATTAAAACATTTTCTACTATAACCCATAATTCTGGGTAAAGAATAGGTATCTGCTTTTGCAACTCTCCCTGGATTGTTCCAGTGTCCCTCAGGGGACAGAACTGCCCACCTGAGGAAACAGTAATCTATTGTTTGATTTTAAGAAAATGTCAGTGGTTATTTTTAGTTTGAAACTTAAAAGATGACCTTAGAGCAATAGTTTCAGGGTTTCTTCTAACTTTGGCTCTAAGAAATCTGGAGTCTGATAATTTGGAATTCTCTCCAACATTTGCTCCATTTTGATTGAGATCCTTTATGGAATATTTGATCAAAATATTCAGTCATGGTAGCTGTGCACCATCCAGTTCTACTGGTCTCACAGCAAAGAAGGTTGTTGTTTGTGGAAGTATACATTCCATTGCCTCCTCTTAGTCCTGACTTTATGCCTTCCTCCAAAGCATCAAATTATCTAAGAACATTTCTGATGATAATACTAACAGTACATTACAAAACCATTATAGGAACTTTGAAAAGTTCAGAAAAGAATGAGGACTATCTATGGTTAACCATTGATAATGTTTTGATTAGTGTTTTCTATATAACTTTTTAAAACTTGGAAGCTCTCTTTTTGTCAATGAATTTGCTATTGTGAATTAGGAATATGGGAGACTTAAAAAATTCAGACCATCAACTCTACATTCCATCGTTCAAACAATCCAGCAATGCCATTGCTCCCCTCCTTTTCTCTTTATTTCTTTCTCTTCTCTTTCTTTTCTTTCTTTTTTTTTGGGGGGGGGGGCATCACTGCTCTCCGGTGGTGGGAGTAGGAGGTCCAGCCCCACTGCTGGAATTGAACCTCCGTCCCAGTGGGCCGCAGTCCCGCGCACAACCACTACGCCACCAGGGCTCAGTCCTCTCTTCTCTTTCTTATGGACCTCCATCCTCCCTTTCATCCTAGTCAATACCTGTCAACCTTCTAGTCTCTAGTTTCAGCTTCCCACACTTACCTTCCTTCCCTTAGGAATCTCCTTTGGGCTTCAAGTATGTCTTGGTTTTCAATTTTTTTTTGTTTTTGTTTTCATCTTTGTGATCATGGTATATTTTAGTAGTTCCTTCATACAATATTTGTCCTTTTGTGATTGACTGTGTTCAGCATAATGTTCTCCTGGTCCATCCGTGTTATGAGGTGGTTGGTGGCTTTGTCATTTTTGTTTTTTTTACAATTTCACTGGAACATAATCCACACGTCATATCATTCAATAGTTCAATCAAATCAAGAATTAAACAAACATTACCACAATACCTGTCAACCTTCTATGAATTATGTAATCACAATCCATTCTAGTGGTCCCGCCCCCTTCTGCAAGCATTGTTTGTTCCTGAAATTCCCTCCCTCTCCTTAACTCTCACTCCTTCTTGCCTACATCCCCTATAAACTCTAGCACTGGTTACTATATCTAGGCACCTCCTCCTTTGGTACTTCACATACTGGAAAACCCAACAGAATCAATTAAAAACAAAATTAAACGGTTAAGGATAAAATAATATAAAGATAAAAATACAAATAATGAATAAGAAATAAAAGGCCACCGTCAATATTTTAAATGTCAGAGAAGAAATTTTTATCATGAAACCAGCAAGAAATATTTGCCCTTGGAATAAATTCAGGTTGGCTAAAGAGGGAGTCAACTGACCAAGTAACAATTGTGATCCTGCACAGACAAGATTACACTGATCTCTATCTGATAGTAAAGCTGTTCAAAACTTTTGCCTGTGGCTAGAGGGGATCTGACAGTGGCTTAATCTGACTAGCTACTCTGCATATGGGTTTGGGGTTCTCACTTTCCTACATAGCCTTCTATAAATTGGGTGTTCACAATTGAATCTGATACTTTTTCCTTCATTGTCTTTGAATTTTGTCATTTTCATCTTTGGGTCATATAAACTACTGTGCGTCTTCCATGTGGACTTAGTTAACGTCTCACTTAGATGGCTGCTTGTTTGAATACAAGCTTATAAGACCACAGACACTATTCCAAATCACTGCCAGGTATCATCTGCTTCCTTCACATTTTGCTGTAGTACTCTTATTTTCAGAGATCATTTCATGAAGGTGAGTATCAAGTAGGGCCATTTATCAGAACTAACTGTTCTTGGGTTGGATCTAGAGTTCAGTGGGAGCCCAGAATCCATCTACTTGTCCATGGCATATGCGCACCTGAGGTTTATTTTGGTGGTCATATTGTGACAAAAACAGAATCCCATAAGATCAATAATAGTAACAAACCAACCAACAAAACAACAAAAACCCAACAAACTAAAGGTAAGAAATAAAAAACCCATAGGAACAAAAAAGTAAATCACTGTCAGTCATCCCCTTTGGGTATGAGGTAATCACCCTGATAACAGCATCAATTTTTTAAATGATACGGAATTCTGGACATTGTCAGTATGGGGAATTCATGCAAGTATGTAATTCCCCCTTGAGATGCAACATGTGAGTTATTGCCCGAAACTGTTCAATCTCCCACTGGATTGAGCTCTGTTTACGCTAAGTATGGGGACTAGTGCCAGGAGAAACTTCCTGGATAAATTCACTTATTCCAAGTGCAGATCCCTCCATCATTTTTTAGTGATGCACAGTATTCCATTATGTATATACCAGAGCCTCTCTGTTCGTTCTACTGAGGAGCATTGGGGATGTTTACAACTCTTTGCATTTAATATGCACATGCATATGTCTGTTCGTGTTATGTCTCTTATTCTTTTAGGATATACACTCAGCAGTGGCATTGCTGGGTTATATGATATTTATATTCCCAGGTGTCTGCAGTATTGCCACATCACTTTCCACAATGGTTGTACATATTTACAAACCCACAGCAGTGGTGTCCCAAGCAAATGAGATAAAATGTACCATAAAATCTTGGCCAACTATGGAGATCAATTTGGAGCTATCTAAAACAGATGGAAATTGAGCTATCATATGACCAAGCAATTCCCCTGCTGGGCATATATCCAGAAGAGACAAGCAACAACCCATGACCAGAGATCTGTGCCCCAATGTTCATCGCAGCACAGTTCACAATCGCAAGGAGTTGGAAGCAGTTCATATTCCCATCAACTGATGAATGGATTAAAAAGCTGTGGTACATACATACAATGGAGTACTCTGCATCGCTGAAAAGCATTGATGGATGTATGAAGCACATCACCGCATGGGAAGAACTGGAGGAAATTATGCTAAGTGAAGTTAGCCAAGCGCAAAAGGACATGTACAATATGAATCCACTGAGACAGCTGATGATGCTGAGATGCTTCTACAGCCATTGGATCCACAAGCATTTCCACTGAGTGAGTCTGAAGAGGACTAGGGTTGGACTTATGGGCTAATAATATTAAGCTTATGGACTTGAGCTGGTCTGGGTTGGAATGTTTCTAAATACACAATTGCTCTTTGATATAAAGCTCTCTTTTACACATAAAAAAATCTTGGCCAACTGGCCAATAATTTTGAATTTTTTGTTGATTTAATGAGTACTGTGCACTATGCACTATGTGCACTATGCACTGTATGGTGTTTGCCATTTATCTTGGTTGCCCTCCAAGCAAGCTGCAAGCTGATTGACAGGCTAAGCTCTGCCCCCGTGTTCCTATGGGAGCCATGTTGGCACAAAAAAACTTAATGATCACATTTATTCAATGCCCAACTTTCACATGCATATGACTTCATTGAAATACCATGCACACCTTAGTCCTCAAAGTAACATCCTGTCTTTCAACATGTTAAAGAGGTCTTGTGCAGCACAATTACACAATGCAGTGCATTATTTAATCTTTTGACAGTTGCTTACTTGAGCATTGATTGTGAATCCAAGTAAGATGAAATCCTTGACAACTGCCATCATGCCACCTATTGCTCCAGTTATGAGGATTTTGATTTTCTTTCTTGACATTAGGCTGCAATCCATACTGAAGGCTGCAGTCCTTAACCTTCATCAGTAATTGCTTCAAATCTTTTTCACGTTCAGCAAACTAGGTTGTGTTATCCGACTATCAAGGTTGTTAATAAGCCTTCCTTCAAGGCTGACACCACAGTCTTCTTCACACAGATTGAATGAATATGGTGAGAGCAACTGCCTCAGTCACACCTTTCTTGATTTTCAACCCGTTCTGTCCCCACAACTGACTCTTGATCCATGTACAAGTTCTACCTGAGCACATTAGAGGTTTCTGGAATTTCTATTTTCTTAAGGGTGTGGAGTCAGCCCACAACCGAATGGACCAAAGGAGCAGATTATGCAATTGAAGGAGAAAATAAAAACAAGGCATGCAAAGGCTCATCTCTTCCATGGAGTCAGGATGAGAGAGAGAGAGAGAGAGAGAGAGAGAGAGAGAGAGAGAGAGAGAGAGAGATTTAATAATGAATTTATATAGTCTCATGACATGTAGACCTCATCAATTACATATGTAATAAGGTGATGTCCCTGGATATCCCTGGGCTCATTGGGGGAGAAATCTAATACTTGTACTAGGAACAGGTAAAAGGGCGATGACTGTCCCAAATGGCTAGAACAACAGAAACATGCCTGTTCCTATAGCTAAGGGTTGTGCGCCACATAGTGATCAGCCATGTGTTTATACGAGGTCTCATTAAGGTATTACTATCATGGAGGGATATAGTGTGGCATGATTTTTAAGCAGGAGGATGTGATTGAGACTCATTTCCAGACCACAAATATGAAGGCCTCCCTCCACCAGAATCTTGGCCTCTCAGGCTTCTTAATTTTGAATGTGGAGAGTTAGTCCATGCACGCTCAGTTACCAGGCCTCAGTTTCCCACACAAGTGTATTCATAGTTTGTTATGATCCACACAGTTGAATGCCTTGGCAGAGTCACTGAAAAACCAAGTAAACATGCATGTTTCTGGTTTTCTCTGCTTTCAACCAAGATCTAATACTCTTTGTTCTAAGATTGCTTCAGAATCTGGCCTGGACCTCTGGCAACTTCTCGTCAATGTCCCGCTACAATTGTTGTTCGATGATCTTCAGCAAACCTTTATTTATATGTGATATCCATGATGCTGTTCTACAAGTTGAGCATTCTGTGTATCGGGTGTATTGATATCTTTGAATGAAGATAGATATAATTCTATCACCAGCAATGTACTTCAAGTTAGATCTTGAAATGTTCCCTTTGACTATGAATGCAATGCCAGTCCTTTTGATTATGCCATCCCTGGCAGAGTTAACCATGTTATTCTGATTCAAAATGGACATTTCCATTTCAGCTCAGTAATACCTCATAGTTTAAAACAAAAAACCCATTGTGGCCATGGTCTGGGAGGGGCTGAATGTGGTGAAGACGGGCCGGGTGATGCTGGGAGAGACCAACCCAGCGGATTCTAAGCCAGGCACCATCCGAGGGGACTTCTGCCTTCAAGTTGGCAGGAACATCATTCATGGCGGTGATTCAGTCAAAAGCGCCGAGAAAAAAATCAGCCTCTGGTTTAAGCCGGAGGAACTGGCGGACTACAAGTCTTGTGGCTGTGACTGGATCTATGAGTAAGAGACGGACAAAGCAGTCCGGTTGCCATGGGCGCGTTGGCACTGTGCCTGTCCTGTGTACAACTCTTCCCTCTGGGGCGGGAAGCGGTAGGATTGAGGCCCTGTCTCCTTCCAAAACCAAAACACGCCGACCAATAAAACACCTTTGGAGAAAAAAACAAAACAAAACAAAAAACCAGTTTTAGTGGCATATCATTCACATATCATACAATTCAATAGTTCAATTACTTCAAGAGGAGTTGTAAAATTCAGAGCCCTGGTGACACTCATGGTTAAGTGCTTCATGAAGTGTACAATCCTCACCAAAATCAGTGTTAGAGTATTTTCTCTGTTCCTGTACTCATTGTTATTAGCGCCCCATTTCTCTTCGCCCTCCCCTGCCAGACCCCCAAGGAACTAGTCATCTCCACAGAATTACCTATCCTACATTTCATACATAGAAAGACATGACAAAATGAAAATCAACAACCATAACAAAGTAAAACAATCAAACTCTCAATAGAAAAGAGGCAGAATATATTAAAATCTAGAACAAGTTTCAAATGGTACCAAAAGCAGACTAAATGATAAGACACTATCACCTATATTTTTAACAGGTGCGTATAATTTGGAAGTTTGTTAGGATCCATCTTTAATAGTATTACAGTGTTTGTATTTTGAACTGTCACCTTTAACTTGTAATAATAGTTTTATAGTAAACCAGTATGGAGTCCTTGAGTGGTGCACATGAGTACACACATTACTTTTAGCAGAAATCTTAGCAGTTAAATACACCCACAGGCACCTTACAAGAGAGACCTGGTGATCAGCTTCAAGAAGGCTATAGACTTGAAAACTCTGTGAAACAATTTATACCACACAGGAGGTCATCAAAAGTTAGAATTGGCAGGACAGCCACTAACAACTAGTGTTGTTAATTATGTGAATATGTTGTGTACTGTAACATAAAAAGCCTTCATTTTTACTGGGTTATATCATCTGTCCCGTTAAGTTTTTATGTTTAGAAAGAAATTTCTCCATATTTTATAAGAATCCACTGAGGGACTATTGAAAAAATTATCTTTATTGTAGATATGAGCTATCAGAATATCTGTGCAAATTTTTTTCTTTTTTTCCCCAGGGGAGAGCATGAACCCAGTCCCCAACTACCACAAATTATGCAGTCGAGTTTCCCACATTTGGGGAAATCGCAGGGGTCAGCACATCCGGAGTGAAATGGATAAGCCTTACCCTGGGAAAACCACCTTCATGATCATGTTATCTCCTCTGCCAGGTCAGTATTATTTGTGAAAATTTTAAGAGGAGAAAAATTTTCATTTGATAAAATAGAATATATTAACTTGAAATATTTATTTCAAGTTAATTAAAATTCAGGGTTCATTACTGTATCAGCTGGTCTCAGTGACTGAGTTTTTCCTCCACAAGTTTGAAATAAATCAAGAATCTCCTAAAGAGATGGGACCCTTGTGACACTAAAGGTTAAGTCCTCCATGAATTTCCTATAGGAAAAAGTCTGACGATCTGCTTCCTTCCCTAAAAATTACAGTATGGAAAATGCAGTTCTGTCCACATGGAGTGTCTGGGAGTCAGAATACACTCATAGCAACAAAGATCTTTGGAAGGTTTTGAAATAGAGTGTTTGAGGAATTAAAGAACTCCCATGTTGGCTAGAAGAAAAAGAACCAACAAGTAGGATGGTTCCTGAGTGAGGGGTAAGAGAGAGTGTGCTATTAAAGCCTGGGAAAAGAGGCAATGGTAATCAGAGTCAAGTGCTGCTAAGCAGTCAAAGAAAACGAAGACTGAAAAATGTTCAGTAGATTTCACATCAAGGAGGTCAGGGACCTTTACAAAATGCCTCTAGTGTTGCACAAATAATCTTGTGCATTTCTGAATTGTCTGTGTCTTTTTCATATCTGTGAGGGATATTGGTTGCTTTAGGTCCATCATAAGCTCCTAGAGATCTGGATTAATTGTGACAATAACCAGTATTACAAACAAGGGCAGTGTGAGATGAAACTTGAAATGTAAGTAAGGCCTTTATTACCAGATATTTTGCTCTAAGAGTCACAACCACGTTCATGATAAAGAAAATAGGAAGTTTGGATATATGTATGGGATCCTAGAATTAAAGTTATATGAGATTTTACTTAAAATAAGGAGCATGCTTAAAATACAGGAATATACCACACCATATTTATCTTGTTTTGGGGAGGGCAATCTGCTTCTGGCCATAATAAATGGGCTTATATAATAGCTCTCCATGAATGTTGTGAGAAGCTATTAAGAATTAAGGAGACCTGCTAGCTTTGTAGGGTCAGTTAACTGTAAGTTTGGGGGTTCAAACACACCAGGTGGGGTGAAAGAGGAGGCTATCTGTTGCCATAAAGACTCCCAGCCTCTAAAGCCCTATATAAGGTCTCTTTGAGTCAGAATTAACCCTATAAAAGTGGGTTTAGTTTGTTTTGGGGTGTAGAGAATTAACAAACTCACAGAAGTAATGAGACTCTCACTTAATTTGGAGTGGTTAATTCAGAAAATGATGACATTAGCAGTCAGGGAAGAAAGATAGTCACGCTGGGATACAGGTCAAGCTTGAGTCAATTCAAACATATAGAGGTTACAAAGACTTCTTCCTGTGACCACTGTGTCATAAAGATGGACATCAACAAAACAAAGAACAAAAAACAAGGGGAAGTATATGGATGATAAATAACTTACTTCTTAAAAAGGACTGGGTACTAGCCCAAATTAGAGACAAAATTAGCAAGTTTCCAGAAACAAACAAGAATGAAAATATAACATACTAAAATCTATGGGATACCACAAAGGCAATTAGTTATCAGAGGATGCTTGATAGCGATAGGCATTTAAATGAAGAAGGAAGACAGACTTATGGTCAACACCCTATCACAAAACCCACAGCTATTGGAGCAGAGTCAACAGAATAACCCTTTTAATAGCAAAAGAAAAGAATTATAAAAAGCAGGGTGGAGAAAAATGAGTGGGAAAACAAAAAAAAAAAACAATGAACACATCAACTCACTAAAAAACTAATTCTTCAAAAGGATCTATAGAATCAACAAACTGCAAACAAACCTAACAAAAGAGAGGAAGGAGCAGGCATTAATATTCAGGATATGGCAGGAAATGGGAAATTACAATGGAACCCAATGAAATTAAAAGACTAATTACACAGTATTACAAAGGAAGAGTCCAATGAATTCAACAACTTGAAATTATCCTCATATGGATATCAAGAACTTGAACAGATCCAGAGCAAAAGAAGAAAGAGATAAGGTTTTCAGGGTACTAGCAACTAAAAAAGATCTTGGTCTAAATGTCCTCACAGAAGAATTCTACTAAGCATTCAGGGAAGAGCTGATACCAATCATACACAACTTCTTCCAGAACACAGAAAAGAACAGTAAACTCCCAAATACATCATATGCATCTAGTATAACGCCGATACCATGTCGGCCAAAGATTCCACAAAAATAGAAAACTACAGGCCAATATCTGTAATGAGCACAGATGCCCCCAAATCCTAACAAAATCTTGGTCAATAGAATACAAAAAAATATATTTAAAAAAATCCATCATGACCAAAAGGGATTCATACCAGGAATGCAGAGATGGTTCAACATCTGAAAAGCCATTAACATTATCCATTATATTGACAAGAAAAAGGACAAGAACTACATGGTAATATCAGTAGATGCTGAAAAAGCATTCAACAATATTCAACACCCATTCCTAATAAAGACAGTCAAGATTAGAATGTAAATACCTTGATATAATAAAAGCTATATATTAAAAACCAGTAGCCAGGGTTACAATCAAAAGAGAAAAGATGAAAACATTCCCACCAAAACAAGGGACCTAACAAGTATGCCTCTTGTCCCCATTTCTATTCAACATCATCCTGGAGGTCTTACCTAATAATGTAAGACAATGAAAGGATATCAAAAGTAAACATATGGAGAAAGATGAAGCGAAACTGTCATTATTTGTGGATGATATGATTTTATATAGAGAGAATCCCAAAGGCTCCACAGTAAGATTGCTGGAAACCATAGTGGAATGAGGTAGAGTGGCAGCAATACACCACTGAGGTGATTAAAAGAAAAGAGATCAAGAAGGTAGTACCCTTCATAATAGTCAAACATAAACTGAAATATCTAGCGTTACCTATCCAATAAAACAAAGGGTCTATATGTGGAAAATTACAGATTATAACAAGAAATCAAAAGGGACCTTCACAAATAGAAGAACATCCCATACTCATGGATAGGAAGACTCAATATTATAAAGATGTCAATCTTGCCTAAAGTGCTATATATAATGTAATCCAGACACAAATTCCAGCATCATTTTTTTTGGGGGGGGGGGCATCACTGCTTTCCAGTGGTGGGAGTAGGAGGCCCAGCCCCACTGCTGGAATTGAACCTCCGTCCCAGTGGGCCGCAGTCCTGTGCACAACCACTACGCCACCAGGGCTCAGCCCTCCAGCATCATTTTTCAAAGAAATCTAAAAAATGTCAACCAACTTCTTATGGGAAGGAAAGAAGCCAAGATTTGGCAAGAAACTCAAGAGGAAGAATAAAGTGAGAGGGCTTGCATTACATTTTAAAACTTACTATACAGTCAAAGTTGTTAAAACAGCATGGTACTGATATAATGATACAAACTTGGACCAATGGGAAAAAAACAGAAAATCCAGAAATAAAAACAGCAGTATGCAGACAACTGGTCTTTGACAAAGGCCCCCAAAATGTCAGTTGGGAAGCAGATGCCCTTTTCAACGAACGGTACTAGAAAAAGTGGTTATCAGCATTTAGAAAAATGAAACAAGACCCTGATCTCACTCTATGCACAAGAACAAATTCAAGGTGGACCACAGACCTCCAGTAAAACCCCAAACTAGTAGGATGATCAATGAGAAAATTGGGACAAAGCTAAGAACCTTAGCACAGGAAACACATGGGCTATCAGACTTAAGGAAGGTACACACCCAGAGGAAGATAAAATAGGTGGGTGGGGCATAATAAAGATAAAACACTTGTGTTGATCAAAAGATTTCATTACAAGAATAACAAAAGAATCTTCAGACTGTGAAAAGATATTTAGTAATAACACATCAGACAAAGATTCATTACGAAATCTACAGAATCCTGCAGGCTTACAACATGAAAAAAAACGAAACGAAACAAATAGCACACTGAGGTGGTGGGCAAAAACTTGAACAGAAGACTCACAAAGGAGGAAATCCGAATGGCCAATAAACATATGAGAAAACGATCCTGATCATTAGTCATCCAGGAAATGCAAATTAAAACAACCTAGCACCCACAGATAGTCCAATTCAAAAAAAACCAGAAAGCAGTAAATGTTAGAGGGCGTGTGGTGGGAAAGGAACGCTCATTCACTACTCGTGGTCATGACATATGTACAGCCACTGTGAAAAGTGATTTAGCGTTAGCAAAAACTGATGGAAATTGAGCTACCATACAAGCCAGCAATTCCATTATTGGGTATATACCCAGAAGAAACAAGAAATAGACCACAACCAGATATCTGCTCTCCAGTATTCATCACTGCAGTTTATAATCATAACAAATTGGAAACAGCCTAAACTTCCATCAGTAGATGAATGGATAAAAAAAAAACCTCTGGTATAAACATACAATGGAATACTATGCATCCCTAAGCATCAGTGATATCAGTATGAAATACCTTATTTCATGGAAATAATTGAAGGATATTATGCTAAGTGATTAGGCAAGCACACTGATTAAGTACAACATGAGTCCACTGAGGTAAATTCAAACAGCAGGTTGGCACAAGGGAAAGGGCACACAACAAACAATTCCCGTACTGAGAATCAGATATTCTGACATGAGCCAAACCAAGCCTCATGATTTGTACATCAACTGAAAGGCATCTGTCCTCTATCTCTCTTATGCCTTTAAGATCCACAGAGGGATGGGGAAAGAAAATTTTATTAGGGGAGGGAAACACTGAGGGAAATATGACGAGAACAGGACCATACTCCCTAATGTATAACAGGCAATCTGGAAAGCTAGTATTACATGGTAGGAAAGCCCTCAATTTGGTAAGTTAAAGTCCATTATCCTGCTTTGAATATTGTTCCCACAGATTCTTTCCTAACAGCTACACTGCCTTCCTGTTAGCACATGGTTGATCTTATCCCCCTACAGAAGCAGACATCCTGGTGCTATCTCTTCCACAGTGTCACCCAGCCCCTCTACTGCTTTTCCACCATGCAGGTACTAGGTCTCCTCACCTTGGAGCTCAGGACCTTGCTGTAGATTCCACCCACCTTGTGGCATGTCACTAGGGCTTATGCATGTCTTATGGTTATTAGTAAAGTCTCTCTCTTCTCTGCATGGACCATCAAGAGGGGCTGAGGGGAGTGTGCCACAATAAAATGTGTCTATTTTATTCTCTCTCCTATCTTTCCTATCCTGCATGACAGCGATTCTCAACCTACCTACTGCCTCCAGCTTTTAATACAATTCCTTATGTTATGGTGGCCTCCAACCATAGAATTATTTTTGTTGCTACTTCATAACTGTAATTTTGCTGCTGTTATGAATCCAGTGACCCCTGTGAACAGGTCATTCAATCCCCAAAGGGTTGCAACCCACAGGTTGAGAACAATCAACCTTTATGTATTGTAGCTGCTTTAAAATCTTTATATATTGTAACCGTACAATTGTGTCTACTGATCCTCTGGTTGTTAGAGACTGGTTTCCTCTAATAATTAGGTAACGTGTTTAATATTCATTTATGAATAAATTATTAAATCAAGTTGAAAAAAAGACTTTTGCCTCTCTAGCTTGTGACCCAACTTGAGGAGACTGAGAGGCAGAAGCTGGCCTGACATTGGGTGAGTTGTATTGACTCCTGAGTCTACCAGTGCTACCCAGTTATCTAGCGATATTTTATCCTAACCCTGGGTGGCCAGGGATGAAGTCTGACCTAGTTCTGGGGGTGTTAAAGTCAAAGCGGAATTACAAGGAGACAATGAAATGGTGACAAAGATCATACAAATGTGGGAGTGTGAAGCCTGAATCCATTTCCATATGGGAGTTGGATAATGGGGTTAGGAATAATGGTAAGGTTTCCCACTTTGCCCTTGCTTAGTTAGTTGCACATGCAGCATGACTATATACATGTACACCATACAAGCATATAGTCTTATTGCTATACATAACAGCTTTAGTTTATTAAATAGTCAATAAAAGGAAATTCCAGCATGACAAAAACGTTTGCCATTTCTCACTGTTATGTCTCACAGGATCCAGTCACATGTTGATCTTCCTAGAGTGATGCAGCTGTGTATGAAAATTTTAATCTTACGGTTACTTTTCTAATCATACCATATGTGGAGGCTTTCTGCTTGCTCTTATTTATTAGGACCGTAGAAAAAGAGAAGCTATTCTTTCCTTCCTGTCTTTCAAGAATTGGGTAGTTTATTCACTAGTGTCTACTACCATTCAGAGTTAACCATATTAAGCATGTAAATAAAATATTAAAGATAATTTGTGGTTTATGAGTTACTAACTCAGCTTCCACTCATTATTTTAATGTTATGGCTAAGTACTTAAATCAAATAAGTTCTTTTTTGGAGGGGGCCATCACTGCCCTCTGGTGGTCAAGGGAGCTACCCAGCGCTGCTCCTGAGAACCTGGATTTGAACCACCAAACCCACAGGCCGCAGTCCTGCACTCAACCACTTACGCCACCAGGGCTCAGCCAAATAAGTTCTTATAATAATGCTGATTTATTAAGGGATTGGGGTGTTCCTCTTCTCACTGCTAATGGCTAAGATGCTGTAAAAAGAACTGGGAATATAAAAAAATCAACTCTGGACTTGTTATTTTTTACTTTAATGAAGTCCTTTCATTCATTTCCTCATCTCTAGGATTCAGATAATTTGTCTTAAGGTATCTTATACAACTTTATGTGGAATGAATTAAAGGTCGGAATTGCTCTATAAATGAAATGTTAAGTTTGCTCATTTGTGGGTACACGGGATAAACCAACTTGAACTGGGGCATCTAAGTCAGAGAGGGTGGGAAGGGGCTTTTATGGGTTTTGTTATATAAGCATTGCCATTCAAGGAGCACAAGTAGTACATGTAGTGGGCTTTGAATACTTTTTCTCCAATCTGACTTCTCTCCCAAGCATCATCTTGCAGTTGCTTCACTTTCCCAAGATGGTAAACTCTGGGGAGGAGCAGCTCTTTATTATCTTTGTCTTTCCCAAACAATGCACTGATAGGTGCTTATGGTATTTGCTGGACAAGATTCCTCTATAGAGGACTGGACGTCAAAACAGACATTACCAATGACCAGAAGTTGTTAATGGCTAAAGTGAAAAGCCCTTACTTCCTTCTACTGGGAAAAAAGCAGTTAGTCTAGTGGTTTCCCCGCCCCCCCCCACCCCCCCCCGAAATGAAATGTAAAGGAGAATTAGCGTGCAGCCGAAAGCCTCAAAGAACATGTGCAAGGCTGATGAAACCGTAAGTAACCTTGTTTGGGTTACACTGTCACCACGTCTTAGGTTCAGCTACCACCAGGTTCGAGCCCAAGTCCCTGACCTCAAAAGGGCGCTTGAGAGAGGCGCCAGCCCCAGCCTGTAGGGCGGGTGCAGACAGACTCGTCCGTTCCCAAGGAGCTGTGGCCAGCCTGGCTTCTGGTCCCAGAGATGCAGATGAAGCGGTGTGAAGGGTTGGGCTTTTTTTTTTGTTCCTCCAAATAAAACGAACAAAAAAAAAAGTACAACAATCCAAACCCAACTGTTAGTGCGCGTCCTGTCAACGCTCGGGAACGCTTTTCCCGCTGGGTCCGCTGGGGACGCGCCCGCGCTCGCGCCCTTTCCGCCTGCTCCTCCCGGTCTCGCCAGAGCGCGCAGGCCCGGGGCGCAGGAAGTGGGAGCCAGGCCCGCCCACCTCCGGCGGAAGGAGGTCTGAGGGGCGGGGCGAGGCGGGCCGTGGCCGTTGAAGCACCGGAAGGACTTCGCGACACCTCACCCACCCCTTCCCTGTGGAGAGCGAGCCGGGAGAGGCAGAACAAAGGCGAGCCGGAGAGCTGAGGTGCCCGGGGAGGAGGGCAGGAGCGGAGGAGCAGGACGGCTGGGCATTGTGTCGCTGGCTTTGGCGCTCGCCCGTGGGTTTCAAGCGGCTGTTGGACCAGCAGCTGTTTCGCGGAGGCAAGTACCTGTGGCTCCCCCCGGGAGACGCGGGAGATGGACTTGGTCGCTGCGAGGGTGGCCAGACCCGGCGTGGGTGGGGGTCCGCCGGATGGCGGGGTGTGATAGGGTTCCAGCAACGAAGCGCAAGCCGTGAGCATGGGGGAGCAGTGTCGGGCGGACCTGCGCCTTGGTTTGCCCACGAAATGGCGAACGTGGACCCTGTAGGGCAGTCCACGCCCCCGCCGTGCCCCAGAGACCTGCCAGCGCCGGCCGAGGGCGCCCTTACGGAGGCCTGGTGGCCCCAAAGCCCGCCAGCCCTCCCCTCAGCTTGTGGCTCGTTCACGAGGTGCTAGCAGCCTGGAGTTGCTGGGGTGGGTGGGTGGTGGTGGAGGGGCAGATGATAAAACGAGGCTCAGCTGTAAGAGCCTTCAGTAAAATGATGAAAAATAAAAGTGAAAAAGCATTAACAATCTCAGAAAAAAAGCTCGAGAGGTGGATCCAGCTTAGTTGTATGCAAATTCTTTCCCCTTTCTTGCAGTAGTCTCTAGTAGGGTCGACAGAGAGTGAAAAAACTTGGTCGTCTTAGCCTGGAAAATAGTAACCCTGACGAAAACATAGACTTGCTACAGGAAACGGAGGTAAACTTAGGCACATTGTCCAATGTCTTCACCTTTCAAACAAAAGTAATCCACAATCTTTAGGTCTTACGACTTTCAAAATGGAACTAATTTTTATATATGTATATATCCCCCACATTCACTTTCCATATTGAGTTCCACATGTCATCTGTATTTCAAGGGAAGGGAAGTTTCAGCACAATTTGTTTTGTTTTGCTTTTCCTTCTCTGGAGCCTGGGAAATTGTGAGACTACCAAATCACTTAGAAAGAACCTTGACTCTAAAGTCTGTATAAAGGACATTTAAAGCAGAATTTCACTAGCTGACTTATTAAATCTGCCTGGTATTACTTCTGTAACACCCTATTTCCTTAATTCTATACCTACTCCTAGTTTTCATACTAATACTAATTTTTTATACAGAGTTTTTATACTAATTTTTGTGAAAAAGCTGTGTATGTGCTGCCCTATTTAATGCCTGTAATTACTTTCCTTTGCAATAGCTTTTCAGTTTCAAGTTTCTTAGGATCTTTTTGTTAACATGTTCTATAATGTTTTTCAGTGTACATTTTAGTTTATAATAATTATACACATAATTAAACTATTATACTTAGTTTACAAAGTTGTCACAATTTTTTAAGGTGAGTAGTATGAAAATTCATATTTAACGAAAGATATAACTATTGTCTTTAATCAGGAAAGAAACAAACCTTAACTCACTCTTAAGTCAATCCTGTCTGACTCATAGCGATCCATCCTATATAATGTAGGTGTGGGTTTCTGAGGCTGTAACTACTGTCACTGAAAGCCTTATCTTTCTCCCATGGAGTGGCTGAGAGTTTTGAACTGCTGATCATGTGGTTAGCAGCCCAATTATTAGCACTAGCCACCAGGGCTCTCTTGTTGTCATTTGATGCTGTCAAGTCAATTCTGACTCATAGCTACCCTGTGTACAACAAGGTGAAACATTGCCTGGTCCTTCACCAGCCTCACAATCGTTAGGTTTGAGTCTATTGTTGCAGTCACTAGTTTGAGTATCAGAGGCATGCTAAGTTTACTTTCCCTTGCCTAGAGAGCTGATTGCAACTTGACGTAAAAAAAGAAAAGAGAAGTAGGGAATTTTAAGAGTCCATAATTTGTTGATTTTATAGGTAAGGATGCTGAAATTTTTTTTTGGCATCACTGCCCTCTCATGTTGAGAGTAGGAGGCCCAGCCTTTTTGCTCCTGTGGAGCTGCTGCTGGATTTGAACCTCCATCCCAGTGGAGCTTG
>PVJH01034299.1:0-20706 GCA_004026705.1 Nesogale talazaci | reverse complement strand
TTTCTGATATTTTCTATTTCAATTGGGGTTTTACATTTGGTAGCCCCCAGGGCCTTCACAGTAGCAGATAGCTTCATTTTTCTCTATCAGAGCACGTGGTGGGTTTGACCCACTGACCTTGCAAGTTAGCAGTCCAGTGCTTACATAGAGCGCCACCAAGGCTCCTTTGATAAAGGTAGAGGGTCCGTGAAAAAGAGGCCGACTCTCAAGGAGACGGGCTGGCCTCATTGCTTTAACAATGAGCCCAAATCCAAGCACATTTGTTCGGATGCCACGACGAGGGTTTAGTTTTGTTGGCGTAACTCAAAGGTGCCTGACAACACCAACGCTCTGTTGCGCATTAAGGCCTTCACCCCAAGTGGAATTGATACAACAGTGCATCCTCCATAAGCGGCTGCTGTTCCAGATCTTATGTAGACATTATGAACACTATGAATGCATGCTTTCCTAATTTATACCTGGTAAAAGAGTAACACAGTGTGTGCGAACAGGAGCAAAATCGGGGCGCATTCTTCTTTCAGTGTGCCCTCATTTATCCTACTTTTGCCCTCTGCTTCCTGCTTTTCTTCCTCCTTCATTTCAAATCCTCTGGCCTTTGAGCTTCTGTGGTTGGTTATTCTAATATGGGGGGTGGGGGGTGTTCAGTTCCAGACCTGAAGGGGGACCAACAGACAGGTTTGGTTTTTTTTTTTTGGGGGGGGGGAGCTCTACCAGTCTCTCTCCAACCACTAGACTTTATCACTTTTAAGATTTTCTGTTCTGTATCCAGGACTTCTCATTTGATCCTTTCCAGAGCAGGTGGTGGTGGCAGCCGGGCACCATCAAGCTCTTCTGATCTCAGAGGGGTGGTTCAATGGGTGAATTGTGTCCGTGGTTTTGACTTTCCTCACTGTTCTTTCCTGTGGATAGGGTGAGGCCAATCGTTGGGCCTTGCATGGGTGCTCACTAGCTTTCAAGGCCCCAGACGCTGAGAGTAATAACCTTTCTTTTCCTCATCTCTGGGTCTTGAGGTTGGTCCCTTCAAGTCGCAGGGGGGGTGTGGGGGCGGGAGAGGAGAGGGGCTCCTAGGGGCAACCTCAAGAAGGGCCTCAGCGGTGAACACATAGAGGCCAGTGGTGTCAGATCTTCCGCTGTAAACCACAACCTTCAAACAAGCCCAGCGCTTTAGCATTTCTGCTCTGCTGCGAAGCTCAAGCTTCCCGAGGGCTAGCGACCTGGTCTATGTTGCACTGGTTTATCCAGTCCTGGAACTTCGTGGCCGGCCACCAAACATGGAATCAACAAGCTGAGCCCTGGTGTAGTGGTTGTGTGCGGCACTGCGGCTCACAGGGTTGACGGTTCAAATCCAGCAGCAGCTCTCCAGGAGCAAGGCTGGGCTGCCTGCTCCCACCGGGACAGTGATGCGGGAGGGAGAAAAAAAGCATTAAATAAACCAAGGGGAGACGAGGTTCTCCAGCCGATGGGGAGCAGCCCTTGTGTCTCAAAGGCCCAAACATCACCTTGATCTGGATGTTACATCCCACTCCCCCCACCCCCACCTCCTCTCCACATCGCCCCGCCCCGGGAGAGGGCGTTGACTCCGCCCACCCAGTGGTAGCACGCCGGTTGCCTTCGCGTGGAGGGACGGCTGCAGCCCAGCCAGACGCGTCACCCAGCCGGCCCCGGAGGCGGGCCCGCGACCATAGAGACGGAGTGGGCGGGGCGGGCGGCCGGAAGTGGCGGCTAGAGGGGCCGGGGAGCGAGCTGGGCGGAAGAGGAAGGAGCGGGCGGCGAGCCGTGAGGTGGCAGCGGCTGCACCGGCGGAGCCTGCGCCTCAGTGGGCACCGGGGGTCTGTCTCCCCTTTCCGGCCCTTCCTCCTCGCAGGGACGTCAAGGACTGCTGTGGAGAGCAGGAGGACGCCCGCCTTGCTGGCTCCCACGTCCGCAGCCCGAGCCGGGCGTGCGGAGCCGGCCAGCCGGGGCGGGAGCCTGGCGCGCTCTGGTCCTGCCTCAGTCAGCACCGACCCGGGCTGCCAGGGCCTCCCTCTGCTGCTTGGCCACCCACCTGTCCTCGCCCGCCAACTCGGGCTGCCCCTTCCCCCCCACCGCCTTCCGCTGGGGCTTCTGCTCCCCGCCGTCGGCTCTGGGGACGGGCCTTCCCCACCCCGCTCCCCCTGCTGCCCCCAGCGAGGCGCCATCGAAACACCTCTTCCGCCCACCGCCCTTGAACGCTTGCTTCGCTCAGCTCAGGCTCCCGCCCCTCTGGACAGCGCCTGGACGCTGTAGATGGACTTTTGCTTTGAGACTTGATAGCTGAAACGAGGCTGTTGGCTTTCCAGAACTAGAATTCCTCTTTCTTTCACTGCTGGGAGGTGGGGCGGGGGCTCTGATCACCTGGCGGGCACGGCAAGCATTACAATTCATTTGCTTCCAGGCAAGGCAAGCCAAACTACCCAGCCGTTGGGGTTCTGGGGGTGCCTTGCACCATGGCTCCGCTAACCATGGCACTCGTCTGAGAGAATCTCGGAGCTGAGTCTTCCTGACTGTCTACCTCATTGGACTGGGCCAAACTCCTCTGCCCATGGCCCATTGACCCTTTCATACCTGGAGGTCGGGGTTCCTGGAGCCCGATCCCTCCTGTGTGCCCACCTTCAGCCGTCAGGGGACGCTCCTACCTAAAGGAGTGAGACATGACCCTGAGGCAAGACTGAAGGAGACCGGATCTTGGTTCCGGTGGCTGTTTGGACGGACCATGTGTTGTTCCCTAAACCTTTCATCACCGGTTGCTGCCACGTCTAGACTTAGGCCAAGCCTGCCCATGTGGGTAGTCCGTTTGGGGTTGGGTTTGGCAGGATCCAATGTTCTTTCTTTCCACCGGAAGACGGCACGTGATCTCAGGTGTGAGTGACACATGGTCCTTTGGGGGCCGAGGCCACGGCGGCACCACAGTTGAAGACCAGGCAGAGCAGGGAAAAGACGCTGCCAAAGCTGCTTGGCTCTGTGGTTGACCTCATTGACCTGAGCTTCCCAGGTTCAAAGTCAAGGCCTGCTGCTGGTCCGGCCCTTTGAAGCCCTTTGTTGGTTGAGCACCGACGCCTACGTGGCAGGAATGACCACCATGCGCCTGAACTCCCTGCTAGCTCTGCTGCGACCAGCACTGCCCCTCATCCTAGGGCTGTCCCTGGGATGCAGTCTGAGCCTTTTGCGGGTCTCCTGGGTCCAGGGTGAAGGGGAAGATCCCTGTGTAGAGGTTTTGGAAGACCTGGGCAGGTCTCGGAGCCTGGACTCAAGGATTCGACAGGACCACAGTGACGACTTCAGGCCTCGCGTTGTCCCCTACCACAGGGATCCCAACAAGCCCTACAAGAAGGTGCTCAGGTGAGAGCTCTGTGTGTGCCGTTTTCCGACACCAGGCCTCAGCTTGTTCTGCTTCTTTGCCTCTGCTTATCCACTGCCAATCAGACCCATTAGCATTCCAGGCCACAATTCCCTCGTCTTATTCTCCACAGTGATTTGTTCTTGCTTGCCCCTGCTCTTTCTTAGCTCTAAGAAAGTCTCAGCCACTGTTGTGCCATACGTGTTCATTGTTCTTGAGCAAGGCCACGAATTGCATCCGAGCCAGTTAACTTAGCCTTAGACCCCCAAAGTAGAGGCATAGAGCCCAGCTCATCAGTAGCTGCTAATTCCAGAAGCTAACTTAACGACCATGGACAAGGAGCTCTTACCTTTCTTTATTTTTTTTTTTTTGTGGCATCACTGCCCTGGTGGGAGTAGGAAGCCCAGCCTTGCTCCTAGAGAGCTGCTGCTGGATTTGAACCGCCAACCCTGTGGGCCGCAGTCCTGCGCACAACCACAACACCACCGGGGCTCAGCCACCCCCTTCTCTTTTCTCAGACGAGCTGGTTCCTAAAAATTAGGACGTTGACCCCTGACATGCTGGTCTCTCCACAGGACCCGGTATATCCAGACAGAGCTGGGCTCTCGGGAGCGGCTACTGGTGGCTGTCCTGACGTCCCGGGCCACGCTGTCCACTCTGGCTGTGGCCGTGAACCGCACAGTGGCCCACCACTTCCCCCGGTTGCTCTACTTCACTGGGCAGCGAGGGACCCGGGCTCCGGCAGGGATGCAGGTGGTATCCCACGGGGATGAGCGGCCAGCCTGGCTCATGTCGGAGACTCTGCGCTACCTGAACACGCACTTCGGGGCCGACTATGACTGGTTCTTCATCATGCAGGATGACACGTATGTGCAGGCCCCCCGCCTGGCAGCCCTCGTTGGGCACCTCAGCATCAACCAGGACCTGTACCTGGGCCGTGCCGAGGAGTTCATTGGTGCTGGGGAGCAGGCCCAGTACTGCCACGGTGGCTTTGGCTACCTGTTGTCCCGGAGCCTCCTGCTCCGGTTGAGGCCACACCTTGATGGTTGTCGAGGAGACATTCTCAGTGCCCGCCCCGATGAGTGGCTCGGCCGCTGCCTCATTGACTCCCTGGGGATTGGCTGTGTCTCTCAGCACCAGGTAACAGCTCCTTCCGGTTCCCCCAATGAGTAGTGACGTAGTGACCCCCCTTGAGAAGGGTCCGCTGACTCCTTCCCACTGGTCCCTGGGAAATCATTGCTCCCTTCCCCACCACAGATCTGCCCACAGGCAGGCCCTCACTCAACTTTGGCAACCCTAGAACCAGGGGGGCTACCAAAGGGAGCATCATGCCCTGGCATTAAGAAAGAAGTGTGCCTCTAACCACCTGCCCTCACCATCTGTCTCCCCCCCCCCCCCCGCCCACGGCCCCAGCCCATTCCGAGCACAGTCAGTTATGAAACATCTGGACATTTCCTAGGAGCAGCCATCCCCCTTGAGGGGGAAAGTCTTCCTTTTTTTACTAGCCCAGAGCTGCCGTGCTTCTTGTAGGAGAGAAGAGGGGAGTTGCCCAAATGGGGCCCACCCGCCCACCCAGACACAGACTCTCCTAAGTCTTTGCAGACTTGGGCCTTTCGTTTTCTTGAGAAACAGTGGGGTTCTTTTGGGTAGACGAATGCCCGTCCTGCCCTTGCTTACTTGTTTTATCCTGTCTAAAACCCAAGTTGTGACAGGACATCCTGGGAGTCACTCCCCTGCTCCCCTTCTCTCCCCCCACCCCCCACCCCGGAGTAATGTCAACAGCATTGAATGGCTAACTGGCCGCTGGGTGGTGAAGGGTGGTTTGGGAGAGGCCACCCTTGGCAGGTAACACTCATGGGTGTCTGGTCCCTTCAGGGGCAGCAGTATCGCTCATTCGAACTGGCCAAAAACCGAGAACCTGAGAAGGAGGACAGCTTGGCTTTCCTGCGGGCTTTTACGGTACACCCTGTCCCCGAGGGCGCCCTGATGTACCGGCTGCACCAGCGCTTCAGTGCGCTGGAGCTGGAGCAGGCTTACAGTGAAATCGAACAGCTCCAGGTGAGCCCCAGAGCAGGTGGGCCAGAGGAATGGCTTGGAAGGCTGGGCTAGCCTCTGTGGTGGATGGGGAGAAAGATGCTGATGGTACCCAAACTTCAAATGGCGACAGGGAGAGTGGGGGGGTCCGCTCCTAGAAGGATATGAAGGCGGTTAATGGTGGACTCTCGTCAGGAGGTTGAGACAGTTGTTTTAGGTCCTTTCCACCAAGCAAGCAAAAGCCTAAAAGTCCCCGAACTTCTAGAATTGTCTTGAAAAAGCCCGAAGATGAAAGTCTCTCCTTAAGTCCGGAGGTTGTCAGAGGTGCAGTCTACATGGAAGCAGGGTCTAATTAGGCAGAGGATAGAAGTTCTTAGGGCCTGTAAGCTTTATTATTTCAGGATCCTCTCACTTTTGCAAAAGTGCAGTTGTTACCTCTTCTCATGGTAACCATCCGAGGTGGGTATGATTCATATGCCTTTCACACGTTACCGATGAACACCGTCACGGGGAAAGTCCAGTGATGAACCAAGGGGCACCTCTTTAAATGTTGACAAGACAAAGCTCAGCTTTGGGGATGTCAAGTCTAGTAGAATCTCACCTATGTCCGAGGGATGAAAGTTAGACAGGGTCCTAAATCCGGTACCAACTGTCCATTCTCTTCCCAACTAGGCTCAGATCCGGAACCTGACCCGGCTGACCCCCGAGGGGGAGGCGGGTCTCAGCTGGCCTGTGGGGCTCCCTGCCCCTTTCACACCACACTCTCGTTTCGAGGTGCTGGGCTGGGACTACTTCACCGAGCAGCACACCTTCTCCTGTGCAGACGGGGCTCCCAAGTGCCCCCTGCAGGGGGCAAGCAGGGCGGACGTGGGGGATGCCGTGGAGACAGCCTTGGAGCAACTGAACCGGCGCTATCAGCCCCGCCTACGCTTCCAGAAGCAGCGGCTCCTCAATGGCTACCGGCGTTTTGACCCGGCCCGGGGCATGGAGTACACCCTGGACCTGCTGCTGGACGCGGTGACTCAGCGTGGGCACCGGCGGGCGCTGGCCCGCAGGGTCAGCCTGCTGCGGCCCCTGAGCCACGTGGAGATCCTGCCCATGCCCTACGTCACGGAGGCAACTCGGGTGCAGCTCGTCCTGCCTCTCCTGGTGGCCGAAGCCGCCGTCGCCCCCGCTTTCCTGGAGGCCTTCGCAGCCAGCGTGCTGGAGCCACGAGAGCACGCCCTGCTCACCCTGTTGCTGGTCTATGGGCCCCGGGAAGGCGGCCGAGGGGCCCCCGACCCGTTTCTTGGGGTCAAAACCGCAGTCGCCGAGTTAGAGCGGCAGTACCCCGGGACAAGACTGGCCTGGCTTGCTGTGCGAGCTGAGGTCCCGTCCCAGGTTCGGCTCATGGACGTGGTCTCTAAGAAGCACCCAGTGGACACCCTCTTCTTCCTGACCACTGTGTGGACGAGGCCTGTGCCTGAAGTCCTCAACCGCTGCCGCATGAACGCCATCTCCGGCTGGCAGGCTTTCTTTCCAGTGCATTTTCAGGAGTTCAACCCCACCCTGTCACCCCCGAGGTCACCCGGGGGGCCCCTGGGCGCTGGCCCCGACCCCCCGTCCCCTCTTGGTGCTGACCCTGCCCGGGGGGCCCCTGTGGGGGGCAGATTTGATCGGCAGGCTTCTGCCGAGGGCTGCTTCTACAACGCAGACTACCTGGCGGCCCGAGCACGGCTGGCTGGGGAACTGGCAGGCCAGGAAGAGGAGGAAGCCCTGGAGGGGCTGGAGGTGATGGATGTTTTCCTCCGGTTCTCAGGTCTCCACCTCTTTCGGGCCGTAGAGCCAGGGCTGGTGCAGAAGTTCTCCGTGCGGGACTGCAGCCCCCGGCTCAGCGAGGAACTTTACCACCGCTGCCGCCTCAGCAACCTGGAGGGGCTGGCGGGGCGCGCGCAGCTCGCCATGGCTCTGTTCGAGCAGGAGCAGGCCAACAGCACTTAGCACAGCGGAAGCGGCCTGTCCCTCCCTCCGTGGACTCCCCTGCCTTCTCTGCCTCAGTCCCCAGGTAGGGCCTGAGACAGACGGATGTCGGAGCGTGGTTGCTGTATTTTCCTAATAAGGACATACTATTAAAAGCGTCTTCTGGCAAACTCTTGTTAGGCCTATGGAACATGGAGCGAGGGAAGGGATGAGATGTTTCCCCGAGCAACGGGTAACTCACCCGCGCCCCACCCCCAGTTCCCAATAACCACACAGCTGCTCTCAGACGAACAACCTTTAATCCAGGGCCCCAGCCTCCCACACAGGGGTCAGAGGAGTTGGCCACAGGCTCCAGCCCAGGCGATCCGGAGCGGTGCTGGCTCCCGAGTCGCTCCTAGGTATTACGCACGACGAGCGACTGCTCCAGCTCCTGCCTGCGCTGCTGGATCTTTAGAGAGAGAGTAGGAGCAGCGTAAGCCATCCCTGGTGAGTGAGCGAGACCACCCCAACTGCCCTTTGCCCAGGGACAGCTTCTGGGAGCAGGGAAGGCACCTCGCAGAGGAGGGAGGAAAAGCCACCCAGCAGAGTGGCCAAGGGCAAACGGCGGCAGCTCCGAGAAGGGCGGTTTCTCCTGGGGCCGAGAAGAGGCTCATCTGGAGCCTCAGGGACCCGCCCTACCTTGCAGTAGAAGTAGCGGCTGACTGCTTCCTGAGACCAGGGCTGATGGTAGAACTCTGCCCGGCGTTCCTCTTCAGGGTTGCCTGTTACATCGGTCATCACCTGGGAGGGAGCAGTGGGGATCAGCCCTAAAACAGCCCCACCCACCCCCCTTTCACCTGTACACAGCATGTACTGTCTTTCCAAATGTGCCTGTCTTCCACTCCAGTAATTCCCGAGTCTCTCTCTTCACCTTGAGGTCCCGACTCTGGGAGCGGAGCAAGTCTTGGACATAGCCTTTGGGGTCCCTGGAGAAGCTTAGCATGAAGTCTCTCTGGATCTTGAGCTGGTTTATGGACTCAATCGTCTCATGGATCTACAGGTAGAGAGGTAGATGCTATTAAGTCGGCCGTGGCCATGTGGGAGGAGTGGGTAAAAGGACGAGGGTGAGAAGTGGAGGGGGCAGGGGATTCACCCCGGTTCATTTGAAGTGCAATCCCTCAGAGCTCCCGATTCTGTTAACGCTGCAAGGCAGTGGGTGGCGGTGGACAGAAATCTACCTCCCAGGAGGCTGAGCTCCAAGTAGCAATGGAAGGACCATTTGTCTCCTTTCTCACCCCACAGGCTCACGCCCAGTCTATGTCTATTAAAAAAGTGTGTGTGTGTTGTGTGTGCGTGTGTTTGGTGGATATTTCCATAGCAAATCAGGTTCCTGTTTCTATGCGTATTGTTCAGCAACATGGATTACATTTTCGACAATGTATCGATATTCTTATTCCCATTTTGATTTCATTTCCAGTACTTTTGCTTTCCTGTTCCCATTTCCTTTCTCATCTTTGTTTTAGGGTCTCATCTCATTTTTTTTTCTTTCAATTGTGAAGTATTCTTTAAAAAAATTTTTGGGGGGGGCTGAGCGCTGGTGGCGTAAGTGGTTGAGTGCGGGACTGTGGCCCGCAGGCTTGGCGGTTCAAATCCAGCGGCGGCTCTCAGGAGCGGCACTGGGTAGTGCCCACGACCACCAGAGGCAGTGGTGCCCACAAAAAAAAAAATTGGGGGGGGGGGCTGAGCCCCGGTGGCACAGTGGTTGTGTGCGGGACTGCAGCCCACAGGGTTGGCGGTTCCTATCCAGCAGCAGCTCTCCAGGAGCAAGGCTGGGTCTCCTACTCCCACCAGGGGGCAGTGATGCACACACACACACACACACACACAAAAAGGGTTTTTTTTAATTTGACAAGCACAGTATCATGAGCAAGGCGTTTATTTTATGAGCTAACCTGTGCTCGGTTTGTTCTGAGTCTATACTTGGTCATTTGAGGATTACCAAATACCTATGCTGGACCTGGACTCTGGCCGCACCTTACTGTCCAGAGCACTGATTTCCTGCTGATTAGCTGTGGACAAGAGGAAGCTGCTCATCTGCCCCTTCAGTGGCTCCTCCACCTCCACATCAATGTCATAGCATGCCGTCTTCTTCTGGTCTGATGGATCCACACTGCCAAGAAAGCACAGCCTGTGGTGCCCTGGATGCTCCCCCACCCCGGGGCCAGAGACACAGGGCTGGGCGCAGCCAGTGGGAAGGGATGGTGGGAGGGGCAGAGAAAGCAAGGATAATTCTCTTGTCCGAGGAGCAAGCTGGGGCCACCTCACCTGATGACATGGTTGATGACAATTGGGTCAGGGGGCAACAGCAGAGCTGTGAGGCGCTGGGGAATCTCAGAAAACTTGAGTCGGGGACAATCAAAAATCTGCAGCAGGAGAGGCAGGAAAAGAAATCACTCTTCTGTGCTCAAAGAAAGCAAGCCTCCAGGGCTAGATCCTTCCATTCAGGAGCGGTGCAAGGAGCGAGGATGCAGTTTAATTCCTCGTTTTCTGTGGCTGGGACCGGTGGGTGAGTGGGCGTGGTGAGGGAGGAAGAGGGGCCGTGTGGTGTGGCGGTCGGGAGCCTGGGCCACCGTCTGTGTGCGTCAGTAGGTACCGTGCTCCCCCCACTTCCTGTGTAACCTTGAGTACGGTCCCGCCTCTGGTCAGGGCCACAGCTAACCTCACGGCACTGTGGCGTGGCGTGGCGTGCCTGGCACAGTACCCAACACACAGGGGCGCGCTCAGTAAACGTCAGCTAGGTTCACTCCTTGGGCTTCTCTGCGGCTGTGTTACTGGGAACGGCATGAAGACTGATGGGCGCCTCCACCTTGGTCGGATTTTGTGGAACCGCTTTCACGGTCATTTGGTTTTCTTAACTGTCCCTGGGTTAGATGGGAGCCCCTGGTCTCCTCATCTCAAGACCATGACTGCGTCCTCTTTCTAGAGCTCAGGAGTCTGGCCGGGCGGAGGGGGCGGGGTTACCTGGTGAGAAGTCCTTCCCCTGCGGGTAACTCTGCACGCTCCCTGGGTTGGAACTCAGGTTACCTGCTGGAAATACTTGTCCCCATTGATGTACTCCTTGTCGTGGGAGTCCTGCAGCCTGTTGGTCTTCACATACTGCCAGAGGGCCTGGACGATGGCCGAGCGGCTCTGTGTGTGCAGTCCCAGCAGCCGGGCCAGGCGGGGGTCCAGCTTGAACTGGGGAGGCTGGGGAAGGGTGGCCATGAAAATGAGATCAAGGGGGCTGGGGAGAACGCGGAGCCAGGCAGCTTGGGGCTGAGAGATGAGTTGGCTGGGCTCGTTGGAAGCATGCTTCTGGAGGAGGATGATGTAGGAAGGAGAATGGGGTCTCGGATGCACGGCTCTGAGGCCTAGGCCCACCCTGTCTAAGAAGAAAGGGGGAGGCTGGTGCTGGCTGTGCCCGGCACGAGCAGCTTCGTGAGTGGGTGGCGGTGCCGCGGCAGCGGGCACAGACCTGGTAGTCCAGCATGAGGAGCAGGGTGCAGCGCACGCTCAAGTCCCCCGGCCGCTTCACCTGGAAACCATCTGTCTCCTGGGTGGTGGGCGTCCGATGCCACTGTCCAGAGGATAAGAGGGGGGTCACGATGCAGGCCCATGTGAGTTGGGGGCGCCTGGGTCTCCAGAACAGTTAGCCCCTGATCCAAATCTGGGAGCCCCTCCGGGGGAGGAGGGGTTTTGTGGCCTAGGTGTCTCGAGGTGTTGAGCCTACTAGTCAAGGGCGGATGGGGTCTTGACCTTACCTCAACCAGGTGGTTGTCAGGGCCATAGAGGTCTTTGTCCAGCTCAATGACCAAACTCTTGAAGAAAGAAGAGAACTTCCGCTTCTGCTTGCTGGGCTGTGGGGCAGAACAGGGACCGGAGGGGCAGACAGGGCTCACGTTCAGAGCTGAGAGCCACAGGGCAGGTAAGCAGGGTCGGCGACGCCTCTTTATTCACAGTGTCTAGGCTCTCCTCCACACACCCCCCTCCCCAGCACAGACTTTTGATTCTGTCTCCGCTCAGCCCCATACCCACCCCAGGACACCTGGAGAGACCTGGGCCAGGACGTACGTCATCCAGGAGCTTCCCCTCCACCCGAAGCTCCCAGGAAGCGACGGTGCCATCCGAATCCTCAGCGTCAGGCTTCGCAGGGTTAAAAGTGTTGGAGATGTAGAGACGCAGCTTCCGCTTTTGCTGTGGGAGCACAAGAGTGGCAATTGTGTGACCCCAGCCTCGGACAGCCTCCTCACCCACTGCTCAGTTTGGGGAGCAGCACGTAAAGCCCTCTGCGCCCCGCCCCGGTAAAGCACCTTCATGGGCCTCTTCAGAGCTTCCTGGATGTCCACCCGCTTCCGCATGATGGTTTGATCCAGTTTCCTCTCAAATGCCAGGAGGTCCATGTATGCTTGGGACTCTGGGACCAACTCACGGATCTGAGGGATGAGGAGCCAGGCAGCGTGTCAGGGCTCTGCAAATGTCTCAGAGCGGCAGGCGGGTGTGTCAGTCATGCCATTCAAGGACACCAAGGGAGGACGGTTGTCCAGTCCCGGGACACAGCACTGTGGATGTGAGTAAGGCCTCTCTCCCCAGGAGTCCATATCCTCAGTGAGGCCCTCAACTTGTGAGAGAGAAAAATGGCTTCTCCCTCTAGGGAAGTCATATCTTTTTATCCCTAGGGGAGGAGGCCACAACTGTGGGGCTCACCAAGAGGGCGGGGGGGGAGGGGCGCTGCTCCTCTCACTGTTCCCCTTGTGGAATACAGCGGCGAGGCTTGCTTCAGGTCCCCACAAAGTAGCTCCAGGCTCTGCAGTTCCTGAGACTGCTGGGGTACCGTTGCTAGTGTCTACCCTGGTGTTTCCCGCAAGCCCCACGCTGAGGTCTGAGCCCCGCGCTCGCACTCTGGGCCGGGGTGCCTCTGGGCAGCTTCTGTTCCAGCTGCCAGCATCTGACCCCACCTCTTTGCCCCTCTTTGTTCCAGCTTTCATGTCGTCCACTGAACTCCCACCGCTCCGTTATTTCCCTCTGCCCCACCCCCTCCCGCG
The DNA here is from genome assembly GCA_004026705.1 of Nesogale talazaci. NCBI lineage: Eukaryota > Metazoa > Chordata > Mammalia > Afrosoricida > Tenrecidae > Nesogale > Nesogale talazaci. The sequence continues at coordinate 8,298 of PVJH01034299.1, read as the reverse complement.
GGCTGAGGGAGTCTCATTTTTTAATTAGCTTTGTACAAACAAAAAGTGAAAGTGGCTGTGACCAGAAGCTTTGCTTCTGACCAGAGGGGAAGGGGGGTGGGCTGGGGCTGCTATGAAAGGCACTCACCCTTTGAGGGAGGATTTTGTCAGCCATCTTCCTCCTCTTGGCACTGTACATTTTTTAAAGAAAAAACCAGGTTACCATGGCGACAGATCTGGGAGTAACGAGGCCACCTGCTAAATTATCCCCGACATCTCCGCCCTCCTGGCTGGGGTTCCCCTTGTCTGCCCGCCTGCCTGAGGGGCTACAGTAGTAGTGAATGGAATTGGCATGAGCCCCTCCCCCCTTGGGCCACGGAGGTGACCGATCCATCCTTGGGCCGGCAGCCCTTGCCACCCCACCACTTCCACAGACTCCCAAGGGGTCGGGGCTGGGGAGCCGTGGCTGTGCAAGTGCAAGGGGAGATGGGGAGGAGAGGAGAGCGGTCTGGGGCCTTCTTTCCCTTCTTTTGCTAAGCAGGGCTGCATGTTCAATTCCAGGATGGCCCCAGCCCCTGAAGCAAGCGGTAGTGATGTGAAACTAGTGAGAATTTTTCAACTCCGGGCTTGGAAGGTGGGCAAAGGGGCATCCCTGCCTTTGGACCACCTGGCAACATGGCCAGTGACATGTGACACCCATGGGGGATTCAGAGAGAGAACGAGTGTGTGTGCGTGTGTGGAGGCGCACGCCCCAGAGGCTAGAGAACTGGACCGTGCTGACTGGACCTTGGAGGAGCAGCTGGCCTCTGAGTTGCTTCTGACTCCCAAGAGAGGGTGAAAACGATTCTGATTTACTATCTCCTTGGTGGAATGTAGACCCTCCGCTGGGGGTGGGGGGTGAGGTGGGCTTGGACGACAGCCCTTCTTCCAAAGTGTCCCCACCCCCAGCAAAAGCTCGACGGGTCAGCTCCACCCTGCCCCCGTGTGGTGCTTGCAGCGGCTGCCGCCACCGCCACCTCAGAGGGCTGGGCAAGGGTTTGCATGAAACAGATCCTCTGTGTGAAACTCGACACAGATAAAGCAGGGGACCACTGTTCAAAAGGCTGATTCACTCTGCAAAGGAACCACGGGATGCCTATAAATGGTCAGCTTTCCACGTGTAAAAAAAATTAATAAGATCAAATTCCTATTACACCTTTTATAGGCGTCCATCTGTTGTGTAAAGCGCAGCATGTGCGTTGCTTGGCTAGATAACAAACCCAGAGGAGGATCGTGCTCACTGGGGACCAGCAGGGACTCGGGAGGGATGATAGGCATTCTTGAGCTTTCTAGAGACTGGAGAGGACGGCAGGGCAAAGTGGAGCTCTTGGATCAAGCCCCAGCCCCAGCCCCAGCCCCATTGATTCCAATTCAGAAGCTCTGGAGGGGGCAGTGTTAACAGACAAGCCCTGGGCTTCCGAGCAAAGTGGACTGGAAAGCCACACTGACAACAAAAACTCGAAAATCCTAAAGCTTCTGCCCTCAGGTCTACTGCCAGCCTAGCCCCCCGGCCAAAGCGTCACCCAGAACCTGCTGTGGGCAGAGAGCAGGAGCAAGTGACACAGATGGGCAAGGGGGGGGGGGGACGGGACGGGAGAAGGGATCTTGGCTGCTGGAGGCTGTAGTCCGCCTTCACAGTGGCAAACGCCAAGGAGGTGACCCAGCCCCTGGATTAGCATCCTGGGTGACCCCTTGCCGGCTACCCTCCTTTGCCTCCTGGACCCCCTTCGCGGGCCCTCCCCTACTCACCTGCGGCTCCGAGAGGGTGCCGTGGACACCGGCTGGCCCTGGCTCTGCGCCTGGCTCTGCCCGGGCGGGGGCGCTGCTCGCTTTCGGGCCGGCTCCATGCCCGCGGGGGCCAGGCCAGGGCGCACGGCGGGGCTGCCCATGTACGGGGAACCCGGGGGGCCCATCGGCGCCCCCTGGTGGGGCATCCGGGCTCCAGACGGCATCCCGGGGCGCTGGGGGTGGGGGTAGAGCAGAAACAGGCGCTGCGTGAGGCTCGGCCCCTCCCGGAGACCACCCGCGGGCGCCCCAGCCCTGGAGGAGGCAGAGGGCAGAGGCGCTAGGGCGCGGTGGCTTTGCGTCTCACTGCAGGAAGCTAACTGAAGCCAGGCAGAGGCGCAGGGCACCGCTGTGCCTCTGGGATGCGGGAGGGACCACAAAAAAATGAATATGAATGGTGCCTTTCAACCTTTTCAAAGCATTTTCACATCCACAGGCTGCCCTGTGAGACAGAGGAGCAGAGACTTTCTTCCCCACTTGACAGATGAGGCTACTAGGGCTCAAGGAGAAAAGCGACCTCGCCAAGGTCAGGAAGCTCATCCGGCAAAGGCAGGCGGGTCTGACGGATCCCCGTTTCCTGAGGGGGCTGGGGCTTTCGCCAATGGTTCTGACTGCCACTCCCCCTCCCTAGCTGTGCAGCCATGGGGCCCCTCTTCCACTGACCCCTCATCTCTCCGGGGCCCTGCTCAGCCCCCTCCATCCCACTGCCTTCAGCCCGCCCGCCTCCCAGTCTCCCCGCTTGGGTCCCAGTGAGCTTCCCAGACTTAACCTGCCCCCATCATCTGCTAGGGAGGTGGGCGTGGGGGAAGAGCTGAAGTCACACCTGCCAGGATTCCAGAGACAGGACCAGCCAGCCGACCTGGGGTAGGTCAAAGGTGTCTCAACCCCATCCCTACAGACCTCCTCCCCTTCTCCAGTCAAGTCAGCAGGGCACAGGGACTTGGAGCAGAGCGGTGGTCAGCAATTGCTGAACTGTCAGATGGGATATGCACAAGGTGTAAATACGCCAAGTGGAGTGTTTCATGCGCAGGTTAGCCCCAATTGTTCAGATTCCAGAAGAGGGGCTAGGGGTGGGCCAGTAGGAGTTTCAGGGTCCAAAGCAAAGAGGATATGTGGAATGGGGACTGGGGTGACCAGAGTGAAGAAGGAGACAGGGAGCAGGGGCGCAGCAGCCCCACCGCCCCGTTCCCATCTGAGCACCACCGCTTCATCCTGAGGAGCCCTGCCCCTGGTCCAGTGTCCCCTTCAACTGCCAGCTGTTCCTGCTACCCCTTGAAGCCCTAAGCCCTAACCTCCTCCTACCACAGCCAGGCAGCTGTCTCTGCCTATCTCTCCCAAGGTGAAATCTGCCTGTCCATGTGTCTGCCTAGCCTGCTCCACCTGACCCTGTCACTCAGCCCTCCTGGGTGACAGCTGACCGTCTCCCCAGCCTGGAGGGGTCTCTGGAGGCTGTGGTGGCTGTGGAGCTCACAGCCAAGCAAGAAGCGAAGCTCAAAGTTGGCCACATTAAACAGCAACAAAAGCCCCCACGTGTTACTTCTTTCCCTGCTCAAGGCGTTTTTTTAAAGCGATGCCAGTCCTTAAGCAGCAAAGTTAGTACTGACAATATGGCTGGCTAACACCCTCTCCCCGGGAAACTGTCCCCAGAGATCCCCCCCGCTGAGGACAGACCACCCCAGGGAAGCACTTCTTCCCATTTACCCAGGTCAGGGACTCCATGGGATACTTAGACCAGAGTTCCCAGGGACAGTGGCAGCCACCAGGGCCACTTCTACAAAGGCCAGGATTCTAGTGTCTCTGGCCTCCGCTGACAAAGTGCCTTTCTTGGGACCACAAACCCATTCCACCACAGTAAACCTGATTGCTTCCTGTACTCCCGGCTCTCAACCCATCAGCCCCCACCCTGTCCTCAAACCCTGCCGTTTTCCTACCATCCCCAGCCATTGCCATGGCCCTCCACGTGCTCCGCAGTCCCTGTGCTGCCCCGGGCTCCCCACGTGCACCCACGGGCTCCCTGGCTCAGCCCCAGGCTCCCGCGCCCCTGGGATTGGTAGGCCTGCCTTCACACCTTTGAGGCTTGGAAAAGCCCCGCTTCTGTCCCAGCATCCCTCCAGCCCCTTCCAGGGGGCCTGTCCCTAGGGAGGGTCTCTTGCTGTCCCAGATGGCAAAGACCACCGTAAAGCCCCCACGCCGCCTGCCGGAATGTGGGCGCGGGGGGTCTTCATGCCAGTTTCTTGCTCACAGTGCGCCCCAGGGTCACCTGCTCCTTGCTCCTGGGATACAGCCAGAGGCACCATCCCACTGATGGACGGCCAGCCCAGCCAGCATGGGCAATACTGTGCCCTCTACCCTGACCCTGGGGTGTTGGGGGGGGGGTACCTGAATCCATAAGGAAAAGAAGCGAGGGTACCCTGTACCATAGATCAGGGGCCCCCCCAATTTGGGACAGTCCCCAAGTCCCACCCCCAGCCCCGGACAAGAGCCCAGACAAACGCCTCTCCCCGTTCCCGCCCGCGCGCCCATCCCCAGCCAGCCCACTGCCGACGTGTTCACGTGCCGTGCCGGGGCGCCCCGGCCCAGGCCGGGCAGGGGCTGGGGGGGGGGGGCCGCGGGGCGCGGGCCCCTCCCGACCATCCCTCCATTCAGCCCGCGCCAGCTCGCGCGCCCTCCCCCGCTAACTTTACCCTACTCACCACCCCATGGACTAGAAACTCAAAAAGTTTGCTTTTCGTGGCTTTGCGCGCCCCTCCGGTAACTTCGTCCGCGGCCATCGGGGTGGGCTCCGCGGCGGAGCGCACTCACTCTCTCTTCCTCTTTCTTTCCCCTTTCTGCCTTTTTTCCTCCAACTCTCCCTCCGAGTCCTGCTGGGCGCTCACACTTCTACTCGAGCCGGGCGGGGAGGGCCCCTTCAGGGCTGCCCTGACGGCCCACGGCCACGCCGCCCGCGCGCCGCCGCCGCTGCCGCATTCCTGCGCCGATAAGACAGAAATAGTCCGGGCGCCCGCGCGCTGTTGACTCGGCCGCGGGAGAGGCGGCCTGCAGCCTCCGGGGCCCAGGGCGCCGATAAGCGGGAGCCTCGAGCCCTCCTGCGGGGCCCGGGCGCCAGGGCGGCCGCGCGGGGCTCTCTTCCGTGGAGAGTGGCCCCCGGGGGAGGGACTGCCCCTGCAGAGCCAGGCAGGCCGCCGCCCGCTCCAACTTTCCCTCTAGTGGCTCCTTGGGCATCTCGGAGGCCCTTTCCCCAGAGAACTGGCCGGTCGGGAGGGGGGCGGGTGGGGGGGGGAGGGCCGTGGGAGGGGGTTTGCCCTCGAGCCTGGCTAGGGGGTGAGTGCCCATGACTGTCAGGACAGTGGCCTCATGGTCCGGCATATGCCTGTTACTGTGGACAAGACGCCTGGCTGTGTGTGTGTGTGTGTGTGTGTGTGTGTGTGTGTGTGTGTGTGTGTGTTTGCGCGCGCCCATGCACGCTTGTGCTCAGCCTGGGTTCAAGAAAGCCTCTCTCTCTCTCTTCTCTTTCTCTCTCTCTCTCTCTCTATGTGGGGCCTGCCTTTCAGGCCAGCGTGAATCTATTTCGGGTGATGTGTTTCTGTCACTATGGGAGGAAGGGAGGACAGGAGGGGAGGTATCTGGGAGAGAGGGGCATGGACCAAGAGCCCGTGAGAACAGGAAGAGACAATTCCGAGGGAAGGCGGGCTGCGGGGCGGGCACAAGGCCGGAGGCGAGCAGGGCTCCCAGGCATGGCCTGAGAGTCAGACCTGGAGGAACTGAAGCTGCTGGCCATGGCCCCCAAGAAAGCAGGGGCCAGGTTTCTGACGGAGCCCCAGGAGGAGGAGTGTGGACTGGAGGAAAGGCAGGAAACAGGAGGGGCAAAACCTACACCCACAGGCCGGAAGGCCCCACCCTTGCTTCCAAAGGCCATACCCCTCTCTGTCTGCGTGGCGCGTTTGGGGGCAAGCTTGGGAGCAAGTTGAAACCTTACATGGGCCTCCCTGTCCGAATCTGGGGGGTGGGGAGTGAGGGGCCCGGGGTGGGGTGCGGGCATCGGTGCAGCAGGTTGGAAAAGGGACCCGAAGACCTGTAGTATACCGAAAGGGCGCCTGGCCCTCAACCCTTCCCAATGCCTTGCCTGCTCAGAAGGTAACGAGGACAGCCGACCGCCCAGGTCTCGCTGCCGCCTCACTGCCCCTGGAAACAGGCTGTGCGCCTGCTTGCCTCCCTGTCCATTGATGTGCCCATACCACCCCCCAAAACCAGAGGCCTGGATCCAGGAGGTCCCTCCTTTCCCTCACCACTGGCAAAGGACCCACCGGCTCTCCAGGTGCTCTTCTGCAGACACAGAGGGAAGAGACCCTGGGGAACTGTGGGTGCAGGCTTTCCTCTGGCCACAGATCATGGATGTGGCTGATGGTAACCTGGCTGGTTGTGTGTACGTGTGTGTGAGATGATAAGACGCTGAAGGCTTGATGGGAGAGCTCTGCCCACTTACCCCCCCACCGCTCCAAGGCCTGGAGTACCCACTGCCCCACCTCGATCCACATCACACCTTCCCCTTGAAGCCAGCGCGGGCCACAGCTCTGGCTGAAAGCCCTCCCAGACTCCACTTGTTCCCACGGGCCTGTCTCTCCTTCCCTGAGTGCCCACGGTTCATCCGGCCTGCTCTGTGAACAGCACGGGTTGCCTAATGTCTGCTGTGGCCTGTCCTTCATGTGTGTGTGTGAAATGGGGTGTCTCCCACGCAGCCAGAGCCCTCTGCAACCAGAGACGGGCCTCACGAGTCCCTCACCCCCACGACGGGCACAGGGGGCGGATCATACAAAGGCTGCCCGATGACAGTGCATGCACCCCGAGCTCTGAACCAATGCACGGAGGGCACATTTTGGTTGCCACCAGCCCAGTTGGGCATTTCCAGCTTGAGCATGCTAAACTCACCGACCTAAAACCCACCAGCCTTGGAGGCTTGGAAGAATGGGGTGGTGATGGTGATGGTGATGGTGATGGTGTGTGTGTGTGTGTGTGTGTGTGTGTGTGTGTGTAAGGCTCCCCTAGGCTTTGTGCAAAGCTCAGATCTTCGGTCTGGAGACAGCTCCTGAGGGAGCAGGCGGGCCACCTTACAGAAGCAGGGCGAGCAGGCCCACTTGGGCGGCTGGGAGTGAGGCAACGCAGCACAAGGAGGCGCCCCCCATTTGTGAAAGGGTTGGGGAGACTGGGATCCGTTCTTGAGGCTGGACAGGGGATTGGCTTTGGTGGTGGGAGGAGGTGGGGAGATGAAGGGCTGTGATGGGAGTGGGGAGGGGGGCTGAAGGCTCACTCAAGTTCCGCCATACAGAGATGATCCTCCCTCTTGTACCAAGATGGGAGCCTTCTCCCCCAGCCTTCCCCGGCTTCAGCAACCCTGGAAAGACCTTTCTTTGTGCCCAGACCCCCGCCCCCACCCCACACACTAATGCACGTGCAGAGAGACGAGGAGCACAGGGGTGGACACACCAGGGCACACCTGACCACCGCCACCTCACACCCACAGAAGCTCCAATTCACTAGGCACAACCAGCCAGCAGACGCGTGTATATATAGGGCCGCTTTTACTCGCCACCCTACTTGTGCAGGCACCGGGAGCCTGCAGACCCCAAAACAGAGGGCGCGAGCACCCCGGCCAGGCTCCCCCTCCGCCTGGCTCAGAAAGGTGCTCCAGTTTCGGGGGGCTGGGTAGCACAGCCCAGATCTCCCCGGTGACCCGTCCTCCCGTTCGGATGGCAGCATGATGGGCGGGAGCGCGTGGGGTGTCCGGCAGAGGCGCCGGGCTTTGGCCAGCCCCTGTCGCCGGCGGCCGGAGCCGGAGCCGCAGTCCCCCCTGCCGTCCCCCCATCTCCCCTTCACTCGCTGAGCACCGCCGGCACCAAATGGCAACGCGCCTCTCTCCACGCAGGAGATGCGGCCGCGGCCTGCCGGGACGGGATGGCTGGCGCGCCCCCACCGCCGCCGCCGCCGCCGCCGCCGCCGCCGCCGCCGCCGCCGCGGCCCGAGCGCGGGCTCCCTCCGCCCCGCCCCGCCCCGCCGACTCCGGGCGGCGCCGGCCGGGCATGCGCGCCGGCCTCCGGTGAAGGTCAGCCCGGGGCCTAGCGGCCGAACGCGGCCCGCGGCGGCCCGGGCGGAGGGGGAGGGATTCGGGCGGGGGCTTAACCCCTTCCCTGCGGAAGCCGGCCGCCACGGCCTGGACGGGCCTGGCCCAGCCCTGCTCACCGTCGGTGGAAGTCCCAGAGCCGAGCCCGAGCCCGGAGAGCCAGCGATGGAGGAGGAGGTGGAGGAACAAAGGAAATGAAACTGGAGGGGGAGACCCTGCCTCGGCCACCCCGGCTCCCGGCCCCCCCCACCCCACCCCCCAGCGTGGTGCTTACGGCACGGAATGACCCTCACAGATCTGGACAGACACACACACACACACACACACACACACACGGACGGCGCTCAGGCCGACACACCCCAGGTCATGTCTGGGTTCTG
>PVJH01034298.1:0-20753 GCA_004026705.1 Nesogale talazaci | reverse complement strand
TCCCCTTGGCCCAAGTTAGTAAGGACCTTTTACCTCACAGCCATTCTTGCCTTTAAGGAGCACTCTGGCTGTTCTTCCTCCAAGGCATATTTGTTTGTTCTTTGAGTCCATGGTACCTCAATATTCTTCACCAGTACCATAATACAAACGCATCAATTCTTTTTTGGTCTTCCTTATTCATTGTTCAATTTTTGCACGTATTTGAAACAGCAGAAAATAATATGGCTCAGCTCTGGCACACTGTAGCCCTCAAAAGTAACAGCCTTGCTTTTCAACACGCTAAAGAGGTCTTGTGCAGTAGATATACCTACTGCAATTAGTTATTTATTCTCTGGACTGCTGCTTTGAAGAGCATTGATTATGGATCCAAACAAAACAAAATCAGTAACAGCTTCAATCTTTTCTCTTTTTATCATGATGTGAGGATTTTGCTTTTCTTTACAATGAGTTGTCACTATCCTAGGTCAAAGTGACCATTAACGTTACTTTAAAAGGACTTTAGAAGGTCTCTCATCCTTATAGGAATCATATTGTTATCAATTCTCTTTCAAACTGTCCTGAGTGTCAGAGACTACTATTTACATAGTTTCCTATTTCGTTGTTAGGCTACTTTCAGTGAAAAAAAATGTTTACTTATATACAGCTTCAAACAAGCAATTTAACTTCAAAATTTGGGTCCTCTGCATATAAAAGAGTACTAGTCTTGCTGGCAATTTTTTTTAATTGAAAATTTTACCTTGTAGACAAGTAGCCATCTAGCTGAGAAACAACAAAGTCCATATGGAAGAAGCACAGCATCCTGGATTTTGAGGGGATCATCTATCAGACATCAAAGAACAAAAAAATCATATCACTGTGAATGAGGAGGGAGAGTGCAGAGTGGGGACCCAAAGCCCAACTGTAGGCAACTGGACATTCCTTCACAGAAGGTTCTCAGGGAGGGGATGAGTCAGTCAGGGTGCAGTGTAGCAATGATGAAGCATGCAATGTTCCTGTAGTTCTTAAATGCTTCCACTCTAACCCCCACCCTCGGACTATCATGATCACAATTTTCCTTACAAATCTGACTGGGCTGGAGGATGTACACTGGTACAGATAGGAACTAGAAATACAAGGAATCCAAGACAGAAGAACCCATCAGGATCATTGGTGATAACGGGAGAGTGGAAGGAAGGTGAGGTAGAAAGGGGGAACAGATTGCAAAGATCTACATATAACCTCTTCCCTGGAGGATGTATAGGAGAGAAGTGGATGAAGGGAGATGTCGGAGGGTTTAAGATATGACAAAATAGTAATAATTTATAAATTTCCAAGGGATCAAGAGGGAGGGGGTCGAGGAGGAGGGGGAAAATGGATAGATACCAGGGGTTCAAGTAGAAAGCAAGTGTTTTGAGAATGATGAGGAAAAGAAATGTACAAAAGTGCTTGGCACAATGGATGTATGTGTGGATTGTGATAAGAGTTGTACAAGCTCCCAATAAAATGATTTAATAAGAGAACAATTTTATCTTGAAACAACTGTAGATTCATATACAGAACAAACAAATCTGCTTTGGAAGAAATAAAACCAGATACTCCATAGAAAGCAATGGTGTTAAGCCTTTATTGGACGTGCTATTAGAGAAATACATCATGCTTAATAATGTAGAGGGGCAGTGACAAAGAGGAAGGCCTTTGACAAGGTAGACTGACAGTGTGGCTACAATGGGCTCAAATGTAGGAACAGCTGTCAGATAGGCACAGACCTGAGCAGTGTTTGGTTCTGTTGGACATCAGATTGCTCTGAGCCAGAAATCACTATATAACACCTAACAACAACTTCAAAATCAATGTGCAATTATAATAGATAATAAAGGGTGATACTTTCTACCTTCACCCAATTTTGGTGAAGATGCCACCTTCCAAAATTCAGTGATACCATCAAAACCAGTTTATTCACATTGGCACAGTAAACATAGAGAATATTTCCATCACCACTTGTATTCCTTAATTTTCTTTTCCTTTACAGCCCCAAATCTCGAGTGCCCCACCTCCCCATCGCCTTACTTAATACCTGCCACCACTAAGTTGATCGCCAGTGTTAAAACATTTGTCACTTCAAAGATGAGATACATTTCATGCAAAAAACATTAGAAAGTGGATTATTGAAGGTGAAGTGAGCTTAAAATTTAGCACCTTATCATTTGATGTCCCTTATCCATTTTAAATATGCTGTAGTTTTTTAAAAATATTTTCTGATTGAGATTTTCTTTATTATTATGTTTTGCTTTTTAAAGTGTTTTTCTGTATATAAAATCCAGGATAAAGACAATGACTGGATTACTGGTTGCTAGTAGTTATGGCAGGAGAGGTTGGGGGAAATGGGGACCTAATGATGGATATAAGAATGAAGAAAATGTTTTAATACTGTTGTTGGTGGTGTTTGTACACTTTTCTTGATGTAATTGAACTATTGAATTATATATGTGACTTGTTTGTGAATAAGACTGTTAAAATGTGATATAAATGAAATGCAACGCTATATGATCTTTTGTAATTTTTCCCCTCTAGCAAAATACTGTAGTGATTTATCCAGGGTACTGTATTAATAGTTTGTTCCTTCTATTTTTAGAGTAAGTATTCCACCATTTGTTTAACCTTTTAGTAGCTAAAGATGATGTTGGTTTCTTCCACTTTGTTGCTATTCTGAATAAAGCTGCTGAGAACAGTGATGAATGATTTTCTATGTGAACATACATTTCATTTCTCTGTGATGAATGCTGAGCAATACAATTGCTAGGCTGTGTTGTCGTTGAAAAGTTAGCTCATAAGAAATTTCAAAGCTGTCTTTTAGAGTGACTGTGCCATTTTACATTTCCATCAAGTAATATATGAGGACTCCAAAGTCTCTGAATGCGACCCATGAGTTAATATTAAAAAATACTTTTAAAAAACCTTTAAATTATTATATTAAGTTTTACAGAGCAGATTATAGTTTTACATTCAACAACTCATACACATTCTTATTCAATTCATCTATTACATCCATGTAATGTACCATCTCCTATCCTACTTCCTCCCTGTGCTTCCCATGTCCATTCCGCCTTCCTTCCCAGCACTCTGAACTTTGTACTTGGGTGAATGCTTCCTTTTTAGAGTGGTTGATTATTTTAATTCGGAAGTATCCTTAAGTTCTGTTTTAGACTTGAAGGGTAGTGACCATGGTCTTATGGGCTCCAACCAGTCTCTAATCAACTAGTAAGTCTGTTCTCTCTTATAACTTTGAGCTTTGTTCCGCATATTTCTCCCACTCTGTCTGAAACTTTCTAATGTGATGCTTTTCAGAGAAGTTGATATTGGTAGCTGGACACCATCCGGCTCTTCTGATCTTAGGATTGTGGAGTTTGATGTTTGCTTGGTCCTCTAGACCAGTGGACTAATTGTTTCCATGTATCTTTTCATTTTCATCACTCTTCTTTCCTCTGAATATGGAGAAACAAATAGTTACATCTTAGATGGCTGCTCATAAATTTTGAAGACTCTAGTTGCTATTTGCCAAATTAGGACATAAAACATTGTGATCCCTGTTGTGTCAATGGACTCTGCTATGTCAATTGACTTTGGCATCCCTTGAACTAAACTGGACTTACCATCGGCCACATCCTGAACAAAATCTCCTTTAGTTGTATAAGGCTGTGACCAGACCGAGGACGTCTGTTCTCCCTACAGCTACTTGCCTACTTCACAGAAAATCTCCTCATGAAGTTGACCACACAATGTTAGAACACATCATGAGAGAATCCTGATCCTGACATAAAACTTAACTGCCAAACCAACTTCTTGAGGACATAGCATACCACTTTCCAGTGTGTTGGACAAACTAGTCCCACCAGCAGTGTCTGAGGGTCCCGGTCTCTGCACACCTTCACCATCATTTGCTATTTTCTGTCTTATGAACCTTAGGTGTCTCATCATTGTTTTGATTTGCATCGCTCTCTTTGTTTTTGATTTGCATCTCTTGAGTGAATAATCATGATTATTTCTTCATGTGTTTGTTCTCCACCTGACTTATCTTTGGTGAAGTGTCAGTTCTTATTCTCTGCCCTTTTCAAAATCAAATTATTTGTCTTTTCCTTTTTGGAATGTTGAAATTGAAAAGATGAGTTCCCTGCATAATATTTCATTGCCATTTTTTTTCTGACTCTACTGGTTGTCTTTTACTCTTGTCTAAGGGATTCATTTTGGTTCTAATCTGTCTTGGTGTACACAGTTATTGCTAGAAATGCTCCTTTGAGCACAATTTTAATTGTGGTCCTCAAAGTTTGGTATGTTGTATATTAACAGTGATTTGATTGACAGCTTTTAAGAAAAAGGCTGGAATAGTTTTAAAGCAGAGTTTTATTCAATTTTCATTCACTTGATTTTTACCCCTTGATTTTACTATTGTTGATTACTAATTTTACAGCATTATAGTCTAAGAAGACATTTTGAAATATTTTGATATTTTAAAATTTATTGAACCTGGCTTTATGCCCTAACAGAAAGTCTATTATAGAGAAAGTTCCATGGATGCTGGAAAATATGTATATTGCACTCTTGGTGGGTGGAGCATCAGTGTATGTCTATGAGATCAAGTTGGTTAATTATGGGGTCTAGTTCTTCTTTGTCTTTGTTAAATTGTTTCTAGATGTTTGATTCTTCACTAAAAGAGGTGCCCACTATTATTGTAGAGTTTTCTTTTTCTTTTGTCAATTCTGTAAGAATTTGATTAATGCATTTGAATATGTATATTGAGTTCAAAAACACCTTTTATTATTATTATTCCCTCTTGTTTGGTTGACCCTTTGATTACCATATGCTCCCTTTCTTTGTGTTGTATGCTGGATTTTGCCTTAAAGTCTATTTTATCAGAAATCAATATTACAATTGCTATTTATTATTTGCCATTAGCTTGATCTGTTTTTTTTATTTTTAGGCTATTTATGCCTTTGTGTCTAAGATATTTCTCTTGTAAACAGCATTTTGATAGGTCCTGCTTTCTTATCTATTATCTACTAGTGCATTTAATCCATTTGCATTCTGTATAATTATTGGTAGATATTAATATATTGCTATCACTTTATATTTTTGTGTTGTTTCTGTTTGTTTTTTAATCATTATATCAGGGGCACTTGTGACTTTTATTACGATTTATAAATCAATTGTACCAGTCACATTTGTGTATATGTGATCATCATCATTTTTAAAGCATTTTCTTTCTACTTGAGCCGTTGGTATCAGTCCTTCTTTTTTACCTCCCTCCCCTGTCCTCCCATTCCTGTGAACCCTTGATAAATTATAAATTATTAGTTTCATGTCTTAATAGTCTGCTCTCTCCTTTCTCCCATGTTTATGTTGTTCATCCCCCTTGGAGGAGGTGGTGGTGAGGGTGGAGTTATACGTCAATCATTGCAATTGGTTTCCTCTTCCTCACTTCACCACCCACCTTTCTCCCACCCTCATGGTGCCCCACTCCCATTTCTGTTCCTGAGGGTTTTATCTTTCCTGGATTCTGTGTGTTGAAAGTTCTTATCTGTACCAATGCACATGCTCTGGTCTAGCCAGATTTGTAAGGTAGAGCTGAGTCATGATAGTGGAGGGGAAGAAGCCTTAAAGAACTAGAGGAATGTTGTGTGTTTTGTGGGTACTGTACTCCACGCTGAATGACTCATCCCTGCCTTGTGACCATTTTGTGAGGGAGTATCCAGTTACCTATAGATCAGCTTTGTGTCTCCACTCCAACCCTCTTCATTCACATTGATATGTTTGTTTGTTTGTTTTGGATCTTAACATATCTGATCCCATCAATATCTCATGATCACACAGACTGATGTGCTTCTTCCATGTGGGCCTTGTTGCTTCCCTGCTAGATGACTGCTTACTTAACTTAAAGACTTTAAGACCCCAGGCACTATTTCTTGCAGACAGGCACCATTAGCTTTCTTCACATTTTCTTAAGCACCCATTTTGTCTTCAGCGATTGTGTTAGGCAGGTGAGCATCACAGCATGCCAGGTTATTACAATAAAGAGTTTCTTTATTGAGGGAGGACTTTAGTAGAGGCCCAATGTCCATCTCCTGCCTTAATGCTTAGCATAAATATTTATACATTGACCTGTATCCCTATTGTTGTATATTGACATATTTACATGCCTATATTTGTACCTCTATAAATGTCTTTTGCCTCTTAAATCTTTCCCCTACTTCCTTTTACTTGCCTCCTATCCCACTCTTATATGTGACCTTCACTCAGCCCTCAGTAATTCTTCTTGCCTGTATTGATCTAACTGCACCAGGCATTCTACACCCTCCTTGCCCTAGGTTCTAGATCGCTTGTTGCTCCCTTGTCCCTGAGTTTGTTGACTATCCTCTTCCGTTTTCCCTGCCTCTTCCTCTCCCCCCCAGAAATGTTGGTTCCATTGTTTTCTCCTCAGGATTGTTTATCCTGCCTATTTTATATGGATAGACATGTGGAGGGGGCAGGGGGAAGGAAAGGAAGAAAAGAACATGCCTATAAATAGTCCCAGGCCTGTCTGCTGACCCTTATGAATGTTTTCTGATAAGATCTTATTAGGTGCCAAGCCCTGTCTCTGAGTCAGAGGTCTATTTTCAGAATTCCTTGGGGACTTCACTACTTTGCTATTTTTTGCTTTGTTGCTCTCCTTTTGTGTTTCACCCCAGTGGGGGTGGCAGGTGGGGTCAGACCGAGCATAATTCCTACACCGATGTAAATATGTTAATATATCTTCAGTGATATCCCATGTAGTGCTGTGAACCTGTGAGCGGATGTCTTGTCTTGTGGTGGGGTCACCCCTAAGGTCCTCTCTGTGTATGGGTTGCTCTGGGCAGGAATGTCATTCTCAAGGCTTGGTAGAACAGAATTTGACATGATCTCTCTTTCTCTCTCTTTCCATCTTAGTTTTCTCCTGTGTGCTTTGGGCAGACTTGCCACTCTCCCTGGGCTGTATCTTCATTGCTATTCTCCGTAGTGCCTTCTTTTTGAGTGGGAGGTTGATGTAGCTGGGATTGAAGTTGGCCTCACAGACCTCTCTGTTAGTTTCCTGCTTCATGCCAGTGTGTCCTCAAGGCTTGGAGGACCAGGTTGAGGTCTGGTCCTTCTCCCTCTTTCCTGTGGAGGCATATACATTACCCTACCCATGGATGAGTTAGTGCCCTGTTCCACCACTAAACTCATCTTTTTTTCCCCCCTTTTCCCCTCCTTTTTCAGTTGGCTGCCATATGCTTCCCTGGGTTGGGTATAACCCTTGGCAGAGTGCCAGGGTCTTGCCCAGGGAATTTATACATTTAGTGGATTTCCCCCTATGCCCATTGTGCTATTTAAGCTTACTTCAATGGACTCATGTTGTACTTGTCCTTTTATACTAGGCTTCCTTTGCTTAGTATAATTTCCTCCAACACTTCCCATGAGATAATGCGCTTCATGCATTTATTACTGATTTTTAGGGAAACATACACAGTACTCCATTGGATGTATACATCAGAATATTTTAATCCATCTGTTGATAAATATTTTAGGTTCTTTCTAACCCTTTGGGATTGTGAACTATGCTATGAAGAACACTGGAGCACAGATGTCTGGTCATAGTGTGTTTTTTTACTTCTGGGTATTTTGCTAGATTGCTGGGTCATATGCTAGCGCAATATTTGTTTTAGGTTTAGCCAAATGACTTCCCTATTGGCTGCACATACCTAGAGGACCACCTGCAGTAGAATTCCTATCTCACAACACCTTCTCCAATACATTTTGCTTTCTGTTTTTTTGAATTGGACTATCTTTGAGAATGTTAGTGACTGTCTTATGGTTGTTTCAATTTGCATTTCCCTTATGGCTAATAATCAGGAACATTTCCTCATATATTTATCAACAATTCAGATTTCCATCCTTGTGAAACTTCTGTATAGGTGTTTTGCCCCTCCTCAGTGAGTTTTTTATTCCTCCTTTTTGTAGGCTAGCAGAGTATTGTAGATTTTAGTAAATAAGACCTTTGTTATTGCTTAAGATGTCTTCCCAGTCTGTGGCCTATCTAATTACCCTCTTGGCAATCTTTCAGTGTACATAGGTGTTTTATCTTCAGTTTATTCTACTTGTTAATTTGTGCTTCCTCTGTGTGTGTGTCCTTTCCTATTTCTGATAGTCTATGGATTCCCTGAGCTAACATTCTTAGGCTTGTCCTTATTTCTTCATTGATGGCCCTACTAGTTTGGGGTTTTTGCCTTGAGGTCTGTGATCCATCTTGAATTTATTCTTGTGCATGGGTGAGGTAACAGTCTTTCTTGATTTTACTGCAGGTAGAAATTCTTTTCCATTTATTTTCCAGCTCTAGTTGATGAAGAGGGCATCTGCTTCCCATTTGATATTTTTTGGACTCTTATCAAAGATCAGTTGTGTATTTGCTAATGATTTTATTTCTGCAGCTTCCTTGTTAAGCTTATTTCCCTAGGAATTTCCTTGCTATTTTTGTCTTTGACTTCTTTATTGTTCCTTGTTCTGGTAATCCAGTTATACTAATGTTGTCCTCTTCCTAGGATCAGACATTATTCTTAGGCTTTCTTTATCTTTGATTATCTTGTTTGACTATCTTTCCTATTTGTTGAAATCTGCCCAGTTAGCCAAAAGGTCACTGGTACGGTTCTCTGCGGCTTCTAATCTGTTGCTGAAATAACTTGTTATTTGTTTTTGTTACCTCATCCCTTAACTTTTGTATTTCCTTTGGATGCATGGCATTTATCTCCCATATAATTTTTTCCTTTTTCTGTATTGCTTCCTTCATATCCTGTATGACTCCAAGCAGCATTCTGATTTCTTTCTCTGGTAGATCAACTTCTTTTGTTATGCAGGTTTGTAGGTTCATTACTTCCTCCGACTTTGGTTTTGTTTCTCCTGTTTTCACTGTGAAGTTGTTGTGACATGTTGCTACCTGCATGACATTTCGGAGGACTTCGGTGCCATTTTGGGGAAAATCAAAGAACCTTGGGATCTCTCTTTGAGGCACTGGTAGGAATGGTTCTGTGGGCTGCCTGTAGCCAGCAGCAGTGGTGGCTCAGGCTACAGCTTTATCCCACTAGGATTTCATTCTCTTCCTAGCCTATTTATATTCCATTGTTAGGAGAGCAGGTGGGATTGCCCTCTCAGGTGTCAGGCACCATGGTCAGACTCAGCAGAGTGATCAGCCATGGTGTAAAGCATCATCTTATTCCATTGCCTTCTTGCCTTCAAAAGATTTTCTAAGACTTCATATTGGCTTCTTTTTGCTGGTAAATTTTCATATTTCCCTGAAGTACTATTTGTATTCTTTCCTTGTTTTTGGATTTGGAAAGTGAGCAGTTAGATTTTATGTCAGCTTGTATCTTTGTACAATCAACCTGTGACATCAGGAGTGACATCAACCTGTCAGTCAAGTCACAGCATTTTGATGCCTCTTTGTGGGTGTGGCTATTTTATATGCATGACAATGAATGCAAAAATAAGGGTAGACAAAGAAGAAAATAAGTGAATTGAAAAATAAAATAAGCAAAACTGGTGGGGAGGTGGAAGGAAAGAGAATAGCAATGAAAAAATGAGGAAGGAAGAAAAACCGAAAAAAGAATTAAAGGAAAAGAATGGAAAGGGGAAAGCAGAGTATGAAAATATAAAAAAAAACAACAACAAGGGAAGGCAAGACATGTAAACAAGAAAACAAAAAGAAGAATGTTGAGGGCTGAGCATCCAATATTGGTTGGTACTCTCTGCTACCTACAGAGCTCACCAGGTGGGAAGGGAGGTTTGCTTTTCCTAAATGGAGTTCATACCAACCCCTCTGTTATTTGTATCAGGGCACCTCATCTGGAAATAGTTCATGACTGAATTCAGGGTGCTTTTTCTTAAAAAGCCAAATTCTTTCATATATAGATAGCAGCTAGGGATAGGGTACCTGATTATGGAAGATGTTTTTGCCTGTCCATGGCTGGTCAGAGAACCAGCACTGAATGTTCTGGTCTGATTAAGGGGAGTTCAAGAATCTGCAGATAGGAGGACTCAGCACTCAACATGCAGAGGAGGAGCTGCTTGAGAGGGAGGGATAAGGCCAAGCCATGCTTCTGGATACAAGGAGGTTGTGGAGAACCAGGAAGGATCTTTCTCGTTGCTAGCCGCCAGTGTGCCAGGCTGCTGTCTGAATGGAATAGCTCTTGCTAATAATGCTTACAAAAGCTCAAGGTGGTTGTACTGCTTCATGCTAGCTAACAATTCACCCAACTGTCTCCTCTCTGGTGGCTTCTATTCCTTCACTCACTGTGATTGAATTAATTCTGACTCATTGTGATGTTATATTAAATTTATGAGGCTTTAAATCTTTATGGGTGCAGACAGCCTCGTCTTTCTCCATTGGAGTGTCTGCTGAGTTTGAATCACTGACCTTGTTATCTGTGCACCACTTCACCTGACAGTGCTGTTGTTTTCTTGGTCTGTGTTCAATCCAATTCTCTACCTGGTTTTCCAAAGCTTGGGGTTTCAGTACATCCTTCTTGTACTGGATTTGTGAAGCATATCTGCCTGTGTGCTATCTTGCCAGAAGTTGACAATATTTATTACAGACATTCTGATAAGTGTTTAATGATACCTCATTTTGACTTTAATTTACATTTCTCAAATGAGAGATAGTTTTGGATATTTTTCCATATGGGCTTTTTTTTCTTTCTTTTTTCCATCTGCATGTCTTCTTTTGCAGAGAAAATATGAGGCTTTCTACTCCTATAAACTGTATAGTTTCAGAACAACATGGGGAAATTCTACTCTGTCTTAGAATGTTACTATGAGTCCAGCATGATTTGATGACAGTGAGGTTAGGATATGTTTTGTGTGTGTGTGTGTGTGTGTGTATCTTCTTTAGTGAACTGTTATTCATGTCTTTCACGTTCTAATTGAATTTTTCTCTTAACTGTTGACTTTTGAAAGGTCATTGTATGTTCTGACTAGTTCTTTGTCAGATAAATAATTTGCAAATGTTTTCTCCCACTGTTGTGTTTGACCATCCATCTTCTTTAAAGGGCCTTTCCGATATTGTTTCTAAAAGTTCTATAAGTTTATCTTGTACAATTATTGCCCTGAATCATTGTGAGTTAGGTTTTATATGAAATGTGAAACTTAGATTATCATTCTAAAAAATTTCTGCATCTCCAGTTGATCCAGAATATTAATGTTGAAAATATTTGTAAATAGTTCATTATCTCGGCCAAGTAAAATTAACTGCCTTGATCTGTTTTTGTTTAAGTTTTTAAAAATGAGGTAGTTGAATTCTGATTAACCAAACTAAAACCAAACTCACTGCCCTTGAGTCAATTCCAATATAGTGACCTTATAGAATACATAATAATTCCATAGGGTTTTTGACAGCCTTATCTTTTTTACCTTGGAGGGGCTTGTGGATTTGAATTGATGATCTGATAGTTATCAGCCTAACACCTAACATAACTACTGAGAATCCGCTACATTCCTAGAAGTTCTAGGAAGACTCATAAGCAACAACATGAAATGAATAGGCATTAGGGTTCTCATGCCTTTCTATGATTTCTTCCAGAAAAATACTGCTTTTTCATAACTTAGTTTTTATGGCCTAACAGATATTTGGTTTGATATCAGAGCCCAACTAGTAAAAGTAAATTATGAGACCACTGAACAAAATAATGTAGCTTTCTCTAAACTAGTTTACAGCAGTCAATTCTTGTGATTCCAAATGTTTAGGATAGAACTTTCACACCAGCTTTAATGCACCTCTCTTAATTTTATGAGGGATTATACCTCTGTTTTCTTTGATCATGTCACCTTTCTTCATAACTATGATAGCAAGTTCCTGCTATTGAGTCAATTCTAACTCATAGTTTCCCTAGAGGACAGAGTAGAAATATCCCCATGTATTTTTTGAAACTGAATTTTCATGGGAACAGAGAGCCTCATCTTTCTCTTACAGAGTGGCTGGTTGTTTCAAACTGCTCACCTTCTATTTAGCAACCCAACAAATAACTCACCATGCCAACAGGGCTCAATAATAACACTCCAAACCAAGCTCATTACCATCTATTTGATAATGACTCATAGTGACCTTATAAAGTTGGGTAGAATTGCCCCCATGTGTTTCTGAGACTAACTCTTTTCAGGAGTAAAAAACCTCATCTTTCTCAGAGCAAGCGACTTGTGGTTTTGAACTTTAGACTTTGTGGTTAGCAGCCCAATGAGTAACCATTATGCCACCAGTTTTTCCAGTGTTTGAAAGACTTGAAGTCAGTGAATTTATCTTTCATAAATTAGATCATTGACTTTATGTCAGAAACTGAAAATGTGCTGTATGTATTAAAAAATTTTAGCAGAATCTTTATGTATTTTACTGAATTATTTCAAGAGATTTCAAGAGAAAATAAGAAACTAAAGCCACACATCCACCTGTGAAGTTCTTGCCAGTTTACAAAGTTCTTGCAATACCTTTCACTTCATAAAGGGTTATTTTCTGAAGCTGTTTGAGATGCATAATTTGGCCTCATATTCTAATTCCCATCTTGCTGTTATCTGCTTTCAGTTCCTAATCATAGTGGTCCTGTGCCCAATAGGACCACACTTTTATGATCTATAGATTTCCAATGGTTGATTTTTGAAGTTGAAGTAGATTACCATGTCTTTCTTTGTAGCCTATCTTACTCTGGGTCTGTGCAGAAATAGGTTTGTCATCAGAGCAAATGCAAGTTACTAATGACAGTCAGGTAGTGGTGATGCATGAGGAACATTGGCAAGGAATTGAATCCAGATCTCTCACATGGAAGATGGGAGGTTTACTCAGACCACAGCTCACTGCCAAAACCCTAAACCAAACTCACTGCCATTGAATCGATGCTGACTCATAGGACTGCTCCCGTGAACTTCTGAGGCCTTCTCTGTGGGAGTAGAAAACCCTGTCTTTCTCCTGTGGAATGACTGGTGGTTCAAACTGCAGGCCTTTAGGATCACAGCCCAACTTATAACCACTGTTTAAGTGCCTTCCCCTAACTTGCAGAACAAGCAAACTGAAGACTTTCACATCTTTTACACCCAATTCAGTCATTTCTCGCTCTCTCTCCATTTTATAGCATTATGGTTTTAGTGAGTATGTTCTAAAAGTTGACATTTGCCAGTATAGATAGCTTTTTAATCTGTAAAAAGTAATGATAACCTAGTAGTTAACTGAAATAATTGTGAGTTTTTATTTTTATTAAGTAGGGTTAATTGAAATAGTAGATTTGAAAACAAAAAAAGTTTCACTACCAGTACTCTATGTTCAAATGCTGGTTATTACTGAATGCTCGGCTAGGTCTCAGAATTCTAGCAGGCAGCTAGCTATGTGTGCATGAAGAATCCTCCTCATGGGAAATGTGTGTTTGCATCATAGTATATTACCTATTTTCCTTTTTAGTGCCCACGTGGTTAAATGGATTTACTAATAAGAATCAAACATATTTGAAAGGGTAGTTAGACATAATGATTTCCATAAAATTGTTTTAATAGTAATTTTTCAACAGATGGGCTGCTTACATTTGGCCATGTCTCTATGACAGTGTGATAACTGAAGTTTCCACAGATGGCACACATATACTGGAAAGAACATCTTCCATTATTAATTGTTGTAAAATGACTGTTAAAGTGCCAGAGAAATGATAGGTCTTCAATCCCAAGTCCTGAGCCAGTGGTCTTATCATTATAATTTGGAAGTTTCTGCTTCTGGCACTTGAATTTATTTTGTAAATAAATGTACATATCTGCATTGGAGTTGAAGATTATGGAGAACACTGTTGTAAGAGAGTCAATGTGGATATAGCTTTCGATTGTTTATAAATCAGCACATATCTCTCTTGCTAAATCTCTCTACTCCAATGGCATGCATAGGAAATACAATTAATTCTCCATAGGACTGTGCTCTCAGAAATTTATATGTTCTCTCTGCAAAGTATTGATTTCAAAGGGGGGGAAATAGACAAAAACCCCTCCTCCAAATCTCTCAAATTTAGAATGTTCAGACATACACATCCATAGGATATTGGCACCATTGAAGTTGTGCCAATTTTGTGGACTACTTTGCCCCATTTCTGGAAGCAGTAAGTGAGGAATCCAACAGTATGTGGAACATTGAGATGGTCCTTCTCTTCATAATCTCATTTGTGATGGGTTATAAATTCTAGCCTCCAGGCTGAGCCCCGGTGGCATAAGTGGTTGAGTGTTGGACTGTGGCCCGCAGGCTTGGCGGTTTAAATCCAGCCGCGGCTCTCAGGAGCAGCGCTGGGTAGCTCCCATGACCACCAGAGGGCAGTGATGCCCTCCCCCCCCCCCCCCCCCCCCCCCCCCCGAAATAAATTCTAGTCTCCACTCCCGTGGCTATAATTCCATTTTGGAGGAAGTTCTGCAATGCTAATTGCGAGAATTAAGGTAGAATCTATTCATGAGTTTTCACTGCCTTAGAAGCAGATCCTTTCCTTGAGGATATGGGCTGCTGAACAGGAAAGCCATACCTCCATCAAAGCCTTCTCTTTTGGGATCTTTCCTTCTTGAGTGAGCTTTTGTCCAAGCTACCAGACCTGTTTTTTTTTTTTTTCAGACCTGCGTTTTTTAGGACAGCTTTCACTCTGGTTCTGGACTCTGAAGTTGGCTTCCCTCTGCCTGACAATCTTGTTCAGGGGACCTGAGTTTACCATCATCCTTAGCCTTATGAATGAGGAGGATTCTCAAGAAAGATAGCTGAATTTTGGATTGGGAAAATAGAAGCACCCTCAATCAAGTGAACACCATTTTTTTAAAGCTTCGGGAGTTCTGTGAGTTGTTATAGTGAATTTCAGAATCCAGGGACATGAGAAAAAAGGGGAGAAGTGCTAGTTAATATAAGAGAAAATGGAGCCAAATAACGGAGTGGGAATATTTGACATTTGGGCCATTTTTAATCTTCACCGTCTTCGTATTAGTCTGGTATTAATTCTTCTAAAAGAAATTATTACCACAGACATTAGTGCAAATCTGTGGGATTATTTGTGGTTGTTGTACTTACGTGGACATGCAGAAATGGACAGCACAGTTCTGAACAAGGAAAAAATGCTCCTATCCCATATTATGGCTGAACATCTGGCTACATTTTCATGTGAACATAGGACAACTTGCTATTAGAATGGCAGACTGTTTTGTAAGATATTTTTATACAGTTTAGATTTTCATAGTGTGCTAACATCCACCATACCTCTATAATTTCATTTTACTGTGCTGCTGTTTGGATGATTTCTGATTTTCTCCTGGATCCTGACTTTTCTTGTGTATTCGAGCTTACGTTCTGAGCACCCCATTTGCAGAGAGCTATGGATGACAGTAAAAGCTCCAATCCATTTGCAGAGTCCTTCCATTGATCTTAATCCTCCATTGAATTCCTTCTGATCATTTTTTCCAGGAATGTGAGTCATCTTGCCCTCAGGCAGACTGCATTGGAAAATGGATTACCTCTCCAACCTGCCAGCAGGGAGTTGCCTGGGTGTCTCCTTAATGGAGATCTCTTTGAATGTCATAGTCATGAGTCATGACTTAGGAATCATGCCCCTGACTGTCTTTATTGAAAAGCCCTGGGCAATCTTGTAAGCATTTCTGTGTCATATAAATACATGTGCCACAATCATAGTTTCATTCCTGCTTCTGCAGGTCTACCTATAATTATGTTATATTGATATGCTGTGAAGCATTCTTTTGGTGACAGTTTCCTCTGTCCTTCTCCCCACCAAGTCCTTTTGAAAATTCTGTTTCTCAACCCACCCTGGGATGCCTTTATGACCTCAGTGCTAATGTGTAGGATGAAGATAAGACTTTTCCATAATTACATCTCCTCCGAAATACTAAGCAATTATTTGTAACTATTTGCCAGCATTTGGTGAGAGCTTAGATATTATCCTTAAAGGATCCAGCTATATAGAGGACATTGTCTCTCCTACAAAAGATAGGTCTGACTCCCTGCTGTTAGGACAATGGATCACTTTCCCTGGAAGCTTTGGCTAAATTAAATCTGTAGCCCAAGGGAAATCAAGGTTGGGCCACCACCATGAATCTTAGGTACACCCTCCTTGTCACAAAGGGACCCCAATAGCTCCCTTTTCTATCACCTGTGTGCCCTTAGATCATCCCCCTCATTAATGTATTAACTATATAGGACGACCCTTTTCTGTGATGTATGTCCTTGCCTATAATAGGGGGCTTGCATGTCCCCAAAAGATACATAAGGCTTGGTGAAAATAAAGGGACTCTCTAAGCTGCCTTGCCTCACTGTTCCTTCTCCCCATGTCCTTTCCTCTCATTCCCTCTCTCCACATGGACCACCAAGCGAGGCTGAGGTGAGCGTGCTACCATGAAATGTGTCTGACTCCGTTACTTCTATCTCTCATATTTTGTATGACTTTACTATAATCTTAATTATCACTGTACAGTTGTACTTACTGTACCTGTGATGGTATGTTAGAGACTGGTTCTCTACACTAATGGTCTCCCTTATCCTGATGATATCTTTTTGTCATTGTCCTATTTAAGACTCATTAAAGGTTCTCCTCAAATTATATTTGTGATTTGGGGTCTATTTTTTACCTAAACCACATGCTATGATCTAAATGCATCATATAGATATTTTATAACACCACTTAATGTAGTCATATCATTTACATTTGCATAATAAAGCCTATTATATAAACTTGCTTTTATTTCTTTCTGTTACAAATATGGTATATTTATACTTCAGAAATTTCTGAATTTAAAGAATTTTAAAATTCTTATCGTAACAAAGGGCTGCTGACATTGCTCAGGATGAGAAACTACTAAAGAAAATTAAAAATTGATTCTGTTTCCACCTGTGCCAACTTGCCTAAACAAAGTCTAGTTGTTGGACTCCGTCAAGGGAGAGGGTGATGTTCTGAGTCCAAGTCACTGCTAAGACCTGTCATCGTAGTAAATGCTATACCATTGTGCTTTCACATTTGGTAGCATAGTGGTTACAAGTTGGGTTGCTGGCAGCTGCCCCACAGGGAAATGACAGAATTTTCTACTCCGGTAAAGAGTTATAGTCTTGAAACCCACTGGGGTGATTCTACCATATCATATAGGGTCACTATGAGTCACCATTAAGTTTTGGTTTTAATCGCTTCTGACGTTTTATCTGATTGAGCGGTTTTTGTGTCTGTCATTGCAGATGGCGCTTACTGATTGCTTTAGTTTGACCTATCCTGGCAAGCCCAAATCGGGGGACTTGATTGAGGTCTTTCGTCCTGGCTACCAGCATTGGGCACTGTACTTGGGTGATGGCTATGTTATCAACCTTGCACCTGTAGGTAAGGTTTGTGTCTTCTGGGAGCTTTATATTTATTTTGTCATAAGAGGGAATTGTGAACAAAATCAGTGAAAAAAAAAAAGTAAAATCTAGAAAATAGGTAAGTCTAGCTGATCTAAATTTAGGGAAAAACTTTCTAAGTCCAAAATAGTCTGTTTCAGTTCATTCACTATGTAGCTGTAGATCACCCATTAGGTACTACCGAATAGATTATGACTCATAACCACCTGATGTAACAGAGAAGAATTGCCCCATGGGTTTCTAGATGGTGTACATGTTTTTATGACTGTTTAAATATATGACAAAGAGTCCTTGTGGCACAGTGAGCAGTGATCTGCTCAAGATCAGCAGTTCAATTCCACCAGCTTCCTGGCAGAAGAACAATGTAGCTTTCTGCTCCTATAAGCACTTAGTCTTAGAAACCCACAAGGATGGCTTCACTCTGCATTTACAAAATGTGACTAAACTGTAATACTAACCAAAATGGAAACAATTACAGGTAAATTCCCTGAAGACTCTTTACTTCTAAGTAAAAAGAATCAAAGTAGAATTAGCTTAAGTAAAAAGGGAAAATACATTGTTTCACTGAGGAACACTACAGAAAAGGTAGAGGTGGTGCTGACCTAGGTGATACCTAGATCTAGGGATTTGAACACTCTTACCTTTCTGCTCTCCCCCTATATATTATCTTTATCCTCAGGCTATGTGTCTCTAAAAAACTAAATTCATTGCTTTAAGCAACTTAGGTTCAGTTCTTATATCCCTGGGACCCACCTGGAGAGAATGATGTTAGAAAATGACTCTACTTGATACAGGGCACATGCCAGTCACTGGAATCTCACTATGCTGAGGAAAATGGTCTACTAGCATTAATGTGGGGAGAAATAGGTATTGAGTGAGGTGCTGGATAATAGGCAAACATTTGAGTTCATATTTCTGAAATCGGTTCTATATATTTTTATTAGCAAATTTCATATTTAACAATTCTGTAGGGCTGAGCCCCGGTGGCGTAAGTGGTTGAGTGCGGGACTGCAGCCTGCGGGCTTGGTGATTCCAATCCAGCAGCAGCTCTCAGGAGCCGCACTGGGTAGCTCCCATGACCACCAGAGGGCAATGATGCCCCCCAAAACAAAAGCAAACAAAAAATAATTCTGTATTAATTTGGTATTCAGCTTGCAATATTTATATGTATATGTATACACACATATATGCTAAAAGAGGCCTTAAATGGCTATGAAAAAGAACCCATTATCTTTTAATTTAATTTTTCTATGAACTTTTTGAAGCCCCCTTTTTATATATACAAGCCTATCATATGTATTGATAAAAACATAGCAAATGCTTAAAAAAGAATGGGTGGGTGATTAGTGATTTAATTTTCCACATATATGCCTATATTTATATTATCTAAATATCTAGGGATTAGCACAATTTAACTTATTTACTAGGGAAAACATATACAAATAAATGTAACCCAGGGTATTCCTCTCCTCTCCCCTTCCTCCTAAAGCTATCTTTCCAAGAAAAGTTTTTATGGGTGTAAGTTTTACTCTCTTGGGAACTTATGACAATTTTCAATTAAATTACATCTGCACCATTTTCAGAACATACTTTATGCTTGCATAATATTGCAATTGGCAAGGACAACTAAAATGGCATTTGCAAATCAGAACTGACTCTGGAAGGTCTAGTGATTAACACTACATATATGAAGGATAATATCTGTGCTGCTTTCCCATCTGGAAAATAATAGGGCATTTGGTGCTTTTTCCTGGTTTTCCTATGTTTTAAACTCCATTTTAATGTGGCTCAAGCCCTGAGCTTTGGTCCTGTAGATCAAGATTGTATCCCTGCTTATGTTGGTCTCTTTTTGTATCATCTCTTGCAGGCCAATTTCCTTTTATAAGACTTACTTCCCTTATCTGTCAATTGATGGCATCGGGCTTGACAAAACAAGTTAAACAGGAATGATAGAAGCAGCAGCAGCAAAATGTAGTAGTTCTAAATAGGGTACAAGTGCCCAGACACACATGCAATGTATTAAAAGTTCCACTGTGTAGGGCGTTGCCTGGAAAATGAGAAAAACTCAGGGGTGTAGAAGAGTGCAAAAAAATGATAGATGATTAAAAAGGGATGCTTTGAACACTGGTTATACAGAGACTCTTGCTTTCATGAGTGCCCTGAATATGGATAAGCAGTTGATTATATGTGTTATAGTTGGCCAGCATTTCCTGGTAGTTGAGACAGAAGTTCACCAATAACACTAGCTAAGGTAGAGGAGTGGGGATGGGGCACTATTAAAAGGTGGGTAGAGTACAAAGGGCCATCTGGTGAACAGTGCCTACTGATTAGAGTTCAGGGCCAAGATTTAATTTCTTTGTGAAAGAGAAATTAACTCCCTAGACTGATCTCAAGTTTTTTTTGCAAGACAAGATACCATTCAAGTTTCCAAGCAAGAAATCAGAAGCCTTGGAAGCAACCTAGATGAAAAAATGTGTGTGGAGGTGGAGGTGCATATGAGAATGCAGCTTAGGCATTAGGAGGAGCCTACTAAGCATAAAACACTATTATAAAGTACTAGTCTAGTTTGTATGCATTTGAATGCTAAAAAAGAGACTGCTTTATCACAAAAGTGTTTAGTGAGCAGATTGGTTTGTGCTTGACTATGAACTGAATGGTCAAATTTCAAATCCACCCAGTGGTTCCACAAAAGAACAGCTGTAGAAAAATTCCAGAGTACAGTGCTACTGGAACAACTTGTTAGCATTTGAAATCAACTGTCACCACGGGGTCATCTTATTTTAGAGTACTATACCAAGATCTATAGTGATCATGCCAGTTATTAGAAATTAGTTCTCACTCATTGCATTTTATACATTTCACACATTTTCAAAACTATTCCTACATTCTTATTAATGCAGCATTGTGGAAGTGCTATGATAAGTTATAGAATGAATGCTGGAGGTTGAGAGATCAAGTGGCTTCTCATTTAATGACAAATGAGGAACAGCTGGGTTTGGACATCCCAACACTCCCAGTCTATTTACAGTGACACTGGAATTCACTGACGTGGATTACTGTGCTTTACTAACCAGAATTTTCTTCACAGATGATGGCATTCCTGCATCATTTACAAGTGCCAAGTCTATATTCAGCAGAAAGGCCCTGGTGAGGATGCAACCCCTGAAGGATGTCGTGGGAAATGACACATATAGAATAAACAATAAATATGATGAAATATACCCCCCTCTTCCCATGGAAGAAGTCATGCAGCGGTCAGAACTTGTTATTGGACATGAGGTAGCATATGACATTTTTGACAACAACTGTGAACATTTTGTGACTTTGCTTCGCTATGGAGAAGGCTTTTCAGAGCAGG
>PVJH01034297.1:0-20744 GCA_004026705.1 Nesogale talazaci | reverse complement strand
AATTTTATTGGGTCTCATTCAACTCTTATAACAATCAATACATACATCCATTGTGTCAAGCACATTTATACACTTGTTGCCATCATCATTCTCAAAACATTTTCTTTGTGCTTGAGTCCTTGGTAGACTTTTCTATCAAGCACCTCACTTTTTCCCTCCTTCCTTGCCCCAGTCCCTCAGGAATGTTTCATAATTTGTACAATTTGTTCATGCCTTGCACTGCCTGATGTCTTCCTTCACCCGCTTTTTGGTTGCCCATCCCCCCGGAATGGGGCTGCATGTAGATCACTGTGATTGATTCCCCCTTCCTCCTCCACCGCCGCCTTACTCTCCTGGTATCACTACTCTCATTATTGGTCTTAAAGGGTTTATGTTTCCTGGATCCCATGTGTTTCCATTGTTTAATCTATACCAGTGTACATCGTCGTATAGTCATATTTGTAAGGTAGAATTGGGACCATGACAGTGGCATAGGAGGAAGTATTAAATAACTGGAGGAAAGTTGTATGTTTCATTCATGCTATACTGCACCCTGACTGGCTCATCTCCTCCCTGAGACCCTTCTGTAAGGGGATGTCCAATTGCATACAGAGGGCTTTGGGTCTCCACTGCCCACTCCCCCTCATTCACAATGATATGATTCTTTTGTTCTTTGATGCCTGTGATGGGTATGTTTGTTATGCCAATATGGCCACAGAAGATTGGTGGGTCTGTGTGACAGCACGGCCAATGAACACACGGGATGAATTGAAGGGCAGAGATAGGAAGGGCTCAGCTAGTCCCACTCTCTCTCTTGCTTCCAGATCTTCAGACCAGAGAGCTGCCTTGTTCATCTATGCTTCTACCTCCAAGCAACACTACCGTGGGACACCTAATCGTGGACTGTGTTGCTGTGAGTTGAGGATCCTTCAAGCCCTACTTCACCACGCTCCTGGGATGTACATCTCTTGAGCTGGGGACTGTTGGACTCTCATCTGGCTGACTATTGGTGACCTGCTCTGCTGTTTGCTGCCCGTGACCAGATAGCCTGAATTGCTCAACAGAGGACTACTCAGTGGCCCTCAAGACTTGAAGGACTGCCAGTCTTCTAGCTGCCTCACGCAAATGAGTTGCACCGAGCAATCTGAACTACTTTATAGATAGTTAACTATTTCTTATCTTATATACCTTTCTCTATATATAAATATATAAAAAGAATTACTAGTGCCCTGATTTTTATATCTCTAAGAGAACCCTGCCTGACACAAGTGGTACTAGGAGTGCTTCTAGAGAAATAAAATCATAAATATGGGATTATTTGATTGGTTCTCCAATATGATTAGTCTTAAGAGCATTGGTGATGCTAATTCTAGACCTAAAGTAATTTTGGGTAACTTTGCCAATCCTACTAGTCCATGTTGTGAAATAGCAAAGCTAATACCTTAAGTAGGAGCACCGATGGATGGGGTGCTGGTTACAGGAAAGGCTCTGGGGGAACGTATGTCTGATATATTCCAGCAGTTTTGTCAAGTATAAGGAAGCTGGTTGGCTGGTTCTCCTTACAATGGACCATGTGATTAAGGAGAGGGATTGTCTCAGGGCCTCAGAAGCATGCCTTAAGTGCCGACTCACAGACTTGAAGGCATTGGCCTGTACTGCAAAGGAGAGCCTTCTTGCCTATAGTAAAAGAGCCGACATTGCTGAGAACCAGGCCCAAAGTCTCATTATGTGAGTGGCTGAATTACAATGTCAGCTGAATGGCAGATCTAGAGCAGTGTCAGAAGCCAAAGTGAGGACATTGATAGGAAAAAATTGGGACCCTGAAACATGGGATGGGAATATATGGGCTGATGATCCAGAAAAGGAGGATATTATGCCACCATCAGAAACAATTGAACCAGCCCAGTCAATAGATCTGCCCCTCCCAGCTGAAGATAGTACTCTACTATCAACAAAACATCCCACACCTGAGCAGATCAGCCAACCTACTATTGCCTGCGGGAGATGACTTACAAGATAGTGCTGAGAACACCCAGGAAACACCCTCACCTTTGATAGTTTCTGCTAGACCTATAACTAAAATTAAGGCAAGGAAAGCTCCTAAGGGTGAGGCCGAGGTGATTACTCAAGAAGAAGTACGCTATACTTACAAAGAACTGCTCGAGCTTTCAAATACAGCTTTCAAAAAGCCTGGGGAGTATCCCTGGGAATGGTTACTGAGGGTGTGGGATACTGGTGCAAGAAATGTAACATTAGATCAGTCTGAGTTTCTGGATATGGGACCCCTAAGCACAGACTCTTCTTTCAATGTCTCAGCAAGAGAGGCTAAGAGAGGAACCAACTCCTTATTTGGCTGGTTCACTGAGGTATGGGCTGCCAGATGGCCCAAATTAGACCAACTTGAGGTGCCTGACCTACCTTGGTATATTGTAGAAGAAGGTATCCAAAAGCTGAGGGTAATTGGTATGGTGGAATGGATCTATCAGGATATTCCCATAGACCCCAAAAGGGGGTGTCCTGAGGACATATTCTTCACTACAACCATAAGTAATAAGTTTGTGAGGTGGCCCCAGCATCTTTGAAGACTCCTATAATTGCTTTGTTGTGTGCACCATGATAAACTGTGGGAACTGCCTTAAGTGAACTCCGACATTTGCCCACGATGGGGCTAATTGGACTCTGTGGTAACAGAGGGCAAGTGTCAGCAGTGAATCGATAGAGACAGGGTGGATGTGGTTATAATAGACAACAAGGTTTTCATGGTAATCAAAGCAGCCTGTCTCGTGTGGAAATATGGCATTGGCTACTTAGTCGTGGTGTCCCTAGGAGTGAATTCGATGGGAAACCTACTAAATATTTACATGACCTATACAGGCAGAAGAATGCTGGATCAAGTGAACAAAGGGATAGGCAGTCACGATCACTCAACCAATTCTCAGACCTGAGCCAGTTTACAGACCCACAACCACTTGAATGAGGGGAATGCCAGTTCCCTTGGAAGAAGGACCCTGCCATATCATCGAAGGTTTATGCTGTTAGTCTTTCTTCTAGTCTTCCCCAAAAGGACCTGTGGACTTTCACAAGAGTGACTGTTCATTGGAGGAAAGGATATAATCAAACTTTTCGGGGATTACTGGACACTGGCTCTGAACTGACACTAATTCCAGGGGACCCAAAGTGTTTTGAAGGCCCGCCAGTCAGAGTGGGGGCTTATGGAGGCCAAGTTATTAATGGAGTTTTAGCTCAGGTATGCCTCACTGTGGGTCTGGTAGGTCCCCGAACCCATCCTGTGGTTATTTCCCCAGTTTCAGAATGCATCATTGGACTAGATATACTCAGTAAGTGGCAGAACCCCCACATTGGATCCCTGAAATGTGGAATAAGGGCTATCATAGTGGGAAAGGCGATATGGAAACCATTAGAATTGCCATTGCCTCGGGAAATTGTAAACCAAAAGCAATACCACATTCCTGGAGGGATTGCAGAGATCAGTGCCATCATCAAAGACTTGAAAGATGCAGGGGTGGTGACTCCTACCACATCTCCATTTAACTCACCCATTTGGCCTGTAAAGAAGACAGATGGATCCTGGAGAATGACAGTGGATTATTGTAAGCTTAACCAGGTGGTGACTCCAATTGCAGCTGCAGTTCCAGATGTGGTCTCATTGCTTGAGCAAACTAATACTTCTCCTGGTACTTGGTATGCAACTATTGATCTGGCCAATGCCTTCTTCTTGATACCAATTTCAAAGGATCACCAAAAGCAGTTTGCCTTCAGCTGGCAGGGGCAGCAGTACACTTTCACAACTCTCCCCCAGAGGTACATCAACTCTTCTGTTCTATGCCATAATTTAGTCCGAAGGGACCTCGATCGCCTGTCTATTCCACAAGATGTTCGACTAGTCCATTATATTGATGACATTATGCTGAGTGGATCCACTCAGGAGGATGTATCAACGACTTTAGATTCATTAGTACAGCATCTGTGTACAAGAGGTTCGGAAATTAACCCAACAAAGATTCAAGCACCCTCCACCTCGGTAAAATTTCTAGGGGTCCAGTGATGTGGAGCATGTCGAGATATTCCCACTAAAGTAAAGGACAAGCTATTGCATCTGGGTCCCCCAACGACAAAACAGGAGGCACAACACCTAGTGGGCCTTTTTGGATTCTGGAGGCAACATATCCCTCACTTGGGTGTTCTACTTTGACCTATTTATCAGATGACATGAAAGGCCTCCAATTTTGAGTGGGGCTGGAACAAGAAAAGGCTCTGTAACAGGTTCAGGCTGCCGTGCAAGCTGCTTTGCCACTGGGACCATATGATCCAGCTGACCCAATGGTGCTAGAAGTGTCAGTTGTTGATAAAGATTCAGTGTGGAGTCTTTGGCAGACCCCTATTGGTGAATCACAGCGTAGACCATTGGGATTTTGGAATAAAGTCCTGCCATCTTCTGCAGACAACTACTCCCCCTTTGAAAGACAGCTGTTGGCCTGTTACTGGGCTTTGGTGGAGACTAAGCGCCTCACCTTGCGCCACCAAGTCACCATGAGGCCTGAACTACCCATCATGAACTGGGTTTTGTCTGACCCACAGAGTCATAAAGTTGGACGTGCGCAGCAACACTCCATTGTTAAATGGAAGTGGTACATACGAGATCGGGCCAGAGCAGGACCAGAGGGTACAACTAAGCTGCATGAAGAATTGGCCTAAAGGCCCACAGTCCTCACTCCAGTCACATTACCTTCTCTTTCCAAATCTGCACCTATGGCCTCCTGGGGAGTTCCTTATAATAATTTGACTAAAGACAGAAAAGCCATGCTTGGTTCACGGATGGCTCTGCACGATATGTCCACTCGTAAGTGGACAGCAGCAGTGCTACAGCCCCTTTCTGGGATCTCCCTGAAAGACAGTGGTGAAGGAAAAGCCTCCCAGTGGGCAGAACTTCGAGCAGTACACCTGGTTGTTCAGTTCTCCTCCAAGGAAAAGTGGCCAGATGTGAGACTGTACACTGATTCATGGGCTGTGGCTAATGGCTTGGCTGGATGGTCAGGGACTTGGAAGGAACATGATTGGAGGATTGGTGACAAGGAGGTGTGGGGAAGAGATATGTGGATGGATCTCTGGTTGGGCCAAAAAAGTAAATATAATTGTGTCTCATGTGAATGCTCATCAAAGATTACCTCTGAAGAGAAGGGCTTTAACAATCAAGTAGATAAGATGACACACACTGTGGAGACTGGCCCTCCTCTTTCCTCTGCCACTCCTGTTATTGCCCAATGGGCACATGAACAAAGTGGACATGGTGGCAGGGATGGAGGTTATGCATGGGCACAGCAACATGGACTTCCACTCACGAAGTCTGACTTGGCCACAGCCACTGCTGAGTGCTCTATTTGCCAGCAGCAGAAACCTACGTTAAGTCCAAGATTTGGAACCATTCCTCGGGGAGATCAACCAGCAACTTGGTGGCAAGTTGATTATATAGGACCACTCCCATCCTGAAGGGGGCAGTGCTTTGTTCTGACTGGAATAGACACATATTCTGGATATGGATTTGCCTTCCCTGCACTCAATCCTTCTGCCCAAACCACCATTCGTGGACGTACGGAATGCCTCATCCACCGGCATGGCATACCACATAGCCTTGCTTCAGATCAAGGAACTCACTATACAGCAAATTCAGTGTGGCAATGGGCCCATGCCCATGGAATCTACTGGTCATATCATGTTCCTCATCATCCTGAAGCAGCTGGCTTGATAGAACGATGGAATGGGCTCCTGAAGACACAATTGTGATGCAAACTACATGGCAACAACTTGCGAGGCTGGGGCAGTGTTCTCCAGGAAGCTGTATACGCTTTAAACCAGCAGTCAATATATGGTGCTGTATCTCCAATAGCCAGGATTCATGGGTCCAGGAACCAAGGGGTGGAAACTGGAGTCGCACCACTCACTATTACTCCTATTGACCCACTTGCAGCATTTTTGCTTCCTGTCCCAGCAACCCTATGTTCTTCAGGACTGGAGGTCCTGGTCCCAAAGGAAGGAACTCTCCCACCTGGAAACACAGCACAGATTCCACTAAACTGGCAGCTGAGGATGCCCCCTGGCCACTTTGGGCTTCTCATGCCTTTAGATCAACAGCTCAGGAAGGGTGTCACTGTACTGAGTGGTGTGATTGATCCAGATTATCAAGAAGAAATTGGACTGGTGTTACATAATGGGGGTATAGAGGAATATGTCTGGAATCCAGGAGATCCCATAGGCCGACTCTTAGTGCTACCATGCCCTGTGATAAAAGTTAATGGTAAATTACAACAACCCCATCATAACAGGATATCTAATGACCTAGACCCCTCAGGAATCAAGGTCTGGGTCACCCCACCAGGCAAAAGACCACAATCAGCTGAAGTGATTGCTGAGGGCAAAGGTAATACAGAATGGATAGTAGAAGCTAGTTCTACCTACCAATTACGACCACGTGATCAATTGCAGAAATGAGGTTTGTGATTGTTTATGTATTTTCTGTTTATGAGCTTATTGAATCTTTTCTTTGCTCATGTATGATATATTAGCTACAATTGGACTCAGTATGTTCTCATTTATATGTATGATAGATGTTTGATGTTAAGTATAAGTTTGATTTCATTGATGTCTGGAAATTCTATATGGGTAAAAAAATTGTGTACAGATGCCATGGTGGCAAGGGGTGGATTGTGATGGGTAGGTTTGTTATGCCAACATGGCCACAGAAGATTGGTGGGTCTGTTGTGACGGCACGGTCAATGACCACAAGGGATGAATTGAAGGGCAGAGATAGGAAGGGCTCAGCTAGTCCCACCCTCTCTCTTGCTTCCAGATCTTTAGACCAGACAGCTGCCTTGTTCATCCTGTGCCTCGACCTCCAAGCAACACTACCCATGAGACACCTAATCATGGACTGTGGAGCTGTAAGTTGAGGTTCCTTCAAGCCCTACTTCGCCACGCTCCTGGGATATACATCTCTTGAGCTGGGGACTATTGGACTCTGTCATCTGGCTGACTATTAGTGACCTGCTCTGCTGTTTGCTGCCCGTGACCAGATAGCCTGAATTGCTCTACAGAGGACTACTCAGTGGCCCTCAAGACTTGAAGGACCGCCAGTCTTCTAGCTGCCTCATGCAAGTGAGTTGCACCGAGCAATCTGAACTGCTTTATAGATAGTTAACTGTTTCTTTCTTATCTTATATGCATTTCTCTCTATATAAATATATAAAAAGAATTACCAGTGTCCTGATTTTTCTCTAAGAGAACCCTGCCTGACACAATGCCTGATAGTTGATCCCATCAACACCTCATGATCACACGGGTGGTGTGTGATCTTCCATGTGAGTGCTGGGCTTCTTCCATGTGGAATCTGTTGCATCTCATTTAGATAGCCACTTGTTTATCTTCAAGCCTTTAAGAGCCCAGATGTTATATTTTTTAGGCTATCTTTTTTGAGAGCTAGGCATCATCAACTTTCTTCACCACATTTGCTTATGTACCTGCTTTGTCTTCCGTGATTGAGTCAAGAAGGTGAGCATCATGGAATGCCTGTTTAATAGAACAAAATGGTCTTACAATGATGGAGTACTTGAGCAGAAACCCAATGTCCATCTGCCACCTTACTACTAAACCTGTAAATATATACACATAGATCTATTTTCCCATTGTTGTATATAAATATACACTTTACAAAACTTAGTGATGGAGCACTTTAACCAATGTACCACCAGGGCTCTAAGATGGGCTTAGTCTCTTCAAACACCTACCCACTTCTAATCCTTAATATAGTTCTTATAACTTCCTTTTGTGTGGTCATTTTTCAGCTCAAGTAAGAGGCCAACCTACCCTGGAACTAGCAAAGGAGACTTCTTTCTATCAGTTGGCATTCTTGCCTTAGCTAGACATCTGATCATCTCATGCCTCTCTTTAGATCTCTTTCTGCTTGGAAATGATGGTGGCGGCCACAAATATGTCCAGGCACCTCCCCAGAGCTCCAAGGACCCTCGGGCACAGAAATTTGTGCTGTCTTCCAGTGCTCCTCTAAGACTTAGGGCCACCTTTCTTAGACCAATGTCCTCCAGGGAAAGGATTCCTTAACAAAATTCCATGCTAATAGGAGCTGTTCATATTCACATATGAGATTATATACATAGAAGAACAAGAAGACTTGTTCACATGGTAGGAACTCAATAAAAGTAAGCCATTACTAAATGGATCATAATCATTGCTACTCTTCTTACCAGAAATAAACACACACTCTAATTTTCTTTAGAATCTGGGGATCCCCTGCATAAGAACCCACTGACAACTGCTGTTCTTGTTGTTTTCAGGGTGTCCCCTCAAAACAAGATAAACTCAGTCACTTCTAAGAGAATTTTCCCACCAACTTTCCACTGAGCCCGAACAAAGATGTGGCCCTTTTTCTGCTTCACTTGCAGGCTTAGGCACCAGTGAGCAATTCCCTTCTGGGTATCGTGGGCTTTATGTGGGTGTGATGACACAAAAGTTGGAGCAAACCAGGAACCAAATCCATCCCTGACCCTCCGTCTGAAGAAGAACACCCTGGCAGATATCTCATCACACACTCACTCAACCCACTGCCATCTGAGACTATAACTCGTTACAGGAATCAAAATGCCTGTCTTTCTTCCATAAACTGCTCATGGTTTCACACTGCTGCGCATGCAGGTCACTAGTGACTCTAATGCACAGTGCTTGAGTGCAGGTCTGGCTGGGCTATGCCGCCCTCATCATGCCCAAGCAGAGTCTCCACACATGGTGGTTCTTCGGCTGGTGGAAGGGTGTGCAGCTCAGGACACTAGATAAGGAGTTAACGTAGAAAACGAGGCACCAGAAAAATGTTGAACACTTGGGGTGTGCAACAAAAAAACACGTTGAAATTTTTCAAAAGTGGAGAGAAGGAAGAGCAGGAAAGGGAGATTGAGGGGATTTTTTCCCAATTATTTTATTGGGGGCTCTTACAGCTCTTATAGCATTCAATATATCATTTGTATCAAGCATACTTGTACAAATATTACCATATTCATTTTGAAATATTTTCCACTTGAGCCCTTGGTATAAGCTCCTCCTTCTCCCTCTCTCCTTTTTTTAATGAATCATTTTATTGGGGGCTCATGCAACTCCCATCACAATCCATACAAACATCAATTGTATGCAGGCCACATTTACACACCTATTGCCATCATCACTCTCAAAACATCCTCCCTCCCTCCAGGCCCCCAGTATCAGCTTCCTCCCCCTTGAGCCCTTGGTAATTTATAAATTATTATTATTTTAATACTGTACACTGTCCAATGTGTCCCAACACTCACTTCCCCATTGTCCATGTCCCAGAGAGGAGGCTACTTGTAGATCCCTAAAGTTGGTTCTCCCTTTCTATTCCACCATCCCTCCACCCTCCTGGTATTACCACCCCTATTACTAGTCTTGAGGGATCATCTATCCTAAATTTCCCATGTTTCCAACTTCACTGTACATCTTCTGATCTAGCCGGATTTATGTGATAAAATTGGGATCATAATAGTGGGTGGGAGGCAGCATTTGGGAACTAGGTTGCATATTTCATTGCTACTACCCTGTATCTTAACTTGCTCATCTCCTCCTTGTAACTCCTCTGCAAGAGGATGTTGCTTCACCTATTGATGGGCTTTGGGTCCCCAATATATACTCCCCTCATTAATAATGATATAATTTAAGCTTTTTGATGCCTGACACCGGATCCCTTCACCACCTCGTGATCACACAGGCTGGTGTGCTTCTTCTGTGTGGGCTTTAATGCTTCTGAGCTGAATGGTCACTTGTTTACTCAAACCTTTAAGACCCCAGATGCTACATCTTTTGGTAGCTGGGCACCATCAGCTTTCTTCACCACATTAGCTTATGCACACATTTGTCCTCAGCAATCATACCAGGAAAGTGAGCACACAATGTTATGCTTTTTAGTTCTTGAAGCCCGATATCCAATCTCTTTGACACCGCATGACCCCACAAGCTGGTGTGCTTCTTCCATGAGGGCTTTGTTGCTTCTGAGCTAGAGGGCTGCTTGTTTATTTTCAAGCCTTTCAGACACTACATCTTTTGATAGCAGGACACCATCAGTCTTCTTCACCACCTTTGCTTATGCACACATTTGTCTTCAGTGATTGTGTCGGAAAGGTGAGCATCTTGGAATGCCAATTTAATAGAACAAAGTGTTCTTGCACCAAGGAAGTACTTAGAGTGGAGGTCCAATGCCCATCTGTTTTCCTACTACTAACCCTGTAAGTATGCACGTTACTCTATTTTCCCATCATCACATATAAATATATGCACCGATATGCATACCTGTATTTGAACCTCTGTAAATGCCCATTATCCCCCAGTTCCTTCCTCTATTTCAATTTGCTTCCCTCTTGTCCCACTATCATGCTCAATTTCCATTTGGGTTTCAGTATTTTCTCTCTGTTACATTAGTCTTAATCAATCCCTATTGGCCTTCTCTCACCCACCTTGTCACTGATTTTGTATCAGTTGTTATTCCATTTTTCCTGGGCTGGTCAACATCACCACCTTTCCCCCTCCTCCCCCTCTCCCATGTCCCCTACCCTGGAACCATCAGTCCTGTCATTTTCACCTCCAGACTCTTTGTCCAGCCTATCTTGTCTAGATAGACCTGCAGAGGTAACAATATGTATAAAAAAAGGCCTCCTAAAATGAAGCAACTAAAGCAAATAAAACAATGATAACAACAGCAAGAAAACCCCTCAATGTGCTATACATATATGTAAAAGAATAGTAACAAGATAAAAACATGTATAAAGTTCAAGGTCTGTAATTGACCACCTGGTGACCCCTGGTTGAGTCGGATGGGGTGCCATACCCTGGCCCCAAAGTATATCCTTGTCACTCCATCTGTGACTCTGCACTCTGTTGCACACTCTTAGTGCTTTGCATTGGTGTGGTTGTGTCCGACAGGGTATAATCTTGACCCCGTTTCTTCATGCTGGCCCCGATAGTCCTTGGGTCAGTGAGGGTAGCCATATTTCATAATGGGGCTGGCCATATAGTCTTCTTTGTATATCAGCTGTTCTGAGTGGGAATGTCGTCCTGAAGGCTCAGTGTGCCTGGATGCACGTCATTCTCTCATCCTCTGTTTTCATTTGTTCTCATGTGCTCTGGTCAGGCATATCTCACTCCCCAAGCTTCAGCTTCAGTGCTGGCCTCCAAGACA
Organism: Nesogale talazaci; assembly: GCA_004026705.1. Classification (NCBI taxonomy): domain Eukaryota; kingdom Metazoa; phylum Chordata; class Mammalia; order Afrosoricida; family Tenrecidae; genus Nesogale; species Nesogale talazaci. Next base: position 9,502 of record PVJH01034297.1, on the reverse strand, counting down.
AATTCCTCTGGTAGAGAGGTGGCTGTCCCTATAGTTGGGGTTGGGGTTGTGTTCTCAGGTCCCTCCACTGGTTCTCCACTCCATGCTGTCATGCTGCATTCATATCTTGGGTCTCCGGGCTTAAGTTTGGTCCCTCTTTCCCTGTGGAGCTATAAACAATACGCTCCCCTTTGATGGTTTAGTGCCCCATTCCCTTTCTACAAATCACCATCTGCCCCCACTTTGCTCCTCCCCCCCATTTGGCTACCATATGTAGCCCTAGATTTGATCTGGCCCCTGCCACACTACCTGGGCCTTCTCCCCAGATTTTCTCTATATAGTAGCTTTTTCCCGATGCCCCTTTCAATTTTAAAATTACTATTATGTTTACCTCAGCGGATTCATATTGTACATGTCCTTTTGTGCTTGGCTAACTTCACTTGGCATAATTTCCTCTAGTTTTTCCCATGCGGTGACGTGCTTCATGTGTTCATCACTGCTTTTCAGCGATGCATAGTACTCTGTTGTATGTATGTACCACAGCTTTTTAATCCATTCATCAGTTGATGGGAATATGGGCTGCTTCCAACTCCTTGCAATTGTGAACTGTGCTGCGTTGAGCATTGGGGCACAGATCTCTGGTCATGCATTGTTGCTTGTCTCTTCTGGTTATATGCCCAGCAGGGGGATTGCTGGGTCATATGGTAGCTCAATTTCCATCTGTTTTAGATATCTCCAAATTGATCTCCATAGTGGCTGTACATACCTGCAGGTCCACCAGCAGTGTATAAGCGACCCTATCTCCCCACAGCCTCTCCAGCATTTGTTACTTTCTGACTTTTTGAATTGGGCTATCCTTGAAGGTGTTAGGTGATATCTTATTGTTGTTTTGATTTGCATTTCTCTTGTGGGTAATGATCGGGAACATTTTCTCATATATTTATTGACCACTCTGATTTCTGCCTCTGTGAACCTTCTGTTTAACTCCTTTGCCCCCTCCTCAGTGGGCAGTTAATTTTGCTCTTTTTGGAAGCTATCAGGGTATTGTAGATTTTAGTAATAAAGCCTTTATCTGATTTGTCATTGCTAAAGATGTTTTCCCAGTCTGCTCTCTTATTACTATCTTGGTGAATTCTTTCGATGTGCACAGGTGTTTTATCTTCAGTATATCCCATTTGTCTATTTGAGCCTCCTCTGTGTTTGTGTCTTTCCCTATTTCTGATAGCCTATGCAATCCCTGTGCCAGTGTTCTCAGGTTGTTCCCAACTCCCTCATTGATGGCCCTAATAGTTTGGGGTTTTACTTCAAGGTTTGTGATCTACCTTGAATTTATTCTAGTGCATGGGGTGAGGTAAGAGTCTTGCTTCATTTTTCTACAGGTAGATATCCATTTTTTCAGCAACACTTGTTGAAAAGGGCATCTGTTTCCCATTTGATACTTTTGGGGCCCTTATCAAAGATCAGTTGTCTGTATGCTTGTGTTTTTATTTCTGGATTTTCAGTTCTTTTCCATTGGTCTGAGTATCTGTCATTATGTCAATACCATGCTGTTTTGACCACTGTGGCTATATATATATAGTATGTGTGTAAGTCAGGTAAGGCAAACCCTCCCACGATGTCCTTCTTCTTGAGGAGTTCTCTACTATTTCTAGGCTTCTTCCCTCTCCATATGAAGGTGGTAATCATATTTTCCATTTCTTTGAAGAAGGAGGATGGTACTTGTATCAGTATTGCGTTAAACTTATATAGTGCCTTGGGTAGAACTGTCATCTTTACTACATTGAGTCTTCCGAACCATGAGCATGGGATATTTTTCCATTTCTTGAAGTCATTCTTGGTTTCTTGTAATAGTGTTCTATAATTTTCCTCAGAGAGATCTTTTGTTCTTTTTGTCAGGTATATCCCTAGATATTTCAATTTATGCTTGGCTATTGTGAAGCATACCTCTTTTTTTTATCTCCTCTTCTGTTGTCTTATCTGATGTGTACAGCAGACCAATTGACTTCTAATTGTTTATCTTGTATCCTGCCACTCTGTGATACTCCTCTATTGTTTCCAGTAACCCCTTTGTGGAGCTTTTGGGGTTTTCCATATATATAATCATATCATCTGCAAATAATGATAATTTCACCTCTTCCTTCCCCAGGCATATACCTTCTATGTCTTTTATTTGCCTTGTGCTGTTAGCTAAAACCTCCAGTACAATATTGAATAAGAGTGGAGACAATGGACCACCTTGTCTAGTCCGCTTTTTCAGTGGGATTGTGTTTGTCTTTTCTCCATTGACTATAACATTGGCTGTTGAATTTTCATATATAGCTTGTATTGTCTTGAGGAATTTTCCTTCGATTCCTATCTTCTTGAGTGTCTTAAACAGGAATTGGTGCTGAATATTATCGGATGCTTTTTCAGCATCTATGGATATAATCATGTTATTCTTATATTTTTTTTCCTGTCGATATGCACCAAATCTTTTTTGAGATGATTTCTGAATTGAAATAGGATAAACTCAAGGTGGTTTTTTAACTCTTATGGACTCTTTTTACTTTCCTTCAGCTTCACCATTAACTTTCAGGTAAGCAATTAATGGTCTATTTCATAGTCGACCCCATGGCCTTGTTTTGGCTGATGATATTGAGTTTCTTCATTGTCTCTTCCCACAGATGTAATCAATTTGATTCCTGATATTCCTTTCTTATATTTTATTTTAATTTTTAAGGCATCACTGCCTTTTGGTGGATGTGGGAGCTACCCAGTCTTACTCCTGAGAGCTGCTGCTGGATTTGAACCACCAAGTCCATGGGCCACAGTCCCACACTCAACCACTTGTGCCACTGGGGCTCCGCCCTGGATATTCCATATGGAAATGTTCATATAGCTGTCACTTTTTGTTGCCTAAAGAAGGTATTTACTAAGAAGTTGTTGATCTTGTAAAATTCTATTATGCATCCTCCAGTTTCATTTCTATAATCATGGGCACATTTCTCAATTATTGAACTTTCTTCTTTATTTTCAACTCTTCTGATCCTCTTGCCCATAATTATAAATGCAACTTACTGTATGTTCAATCGATTTTGGACTCGAGAATTGGTCAAATTCTTCATCACTAATTTTCAGCTTCGTTCATAAATTTGACTAATAGTTCTATTAACTGGACTTTCTTGTAGGAATATTAGTCATTGGACTGATAGCCCTGATAGAAGGAAGAAATGATTGATATGTTTGGCTTATTGATTTCATGCACAACCGGGTCTTTGCCAGGAAACTAGAACTGGTGGCCCTTGGCTACCATGGATGCATGTTTTGATCAAAGATGCTATAGAATTATCCTGATACAAAAGGGAGAAGTCAAGAAAAAATTTCAAATTTCAAGGAATCCAGACTTTCTCAAGCCAATGTGGGACAAGAGTCTTTGAAACTGTTGCACGGAAATTGTCTTTAAACTTTAAACCCAAAATGTCCCATGAAGTCTTCTGTAACCAGGCCTTCCATGCAAAATGTTTAGCTTAATTAGTAAACAGTGTCAACCTTGAGCATTTTCCATTTTAAAGAATTAGTTATGTGGGATCAAACTGGCAAAAGTAACTAGAAAGATTCTACTTCAGTAGGCAGTCAGTGAGTTTATACTAGTGTGGGGAAAGCAATAAAGTACAGAAAGGTAAGAATGGTTGTACAACTTGAAGAAAGTAATCAATGTCACTGAATTGTACAGGTAGAGATTGTTGGGTTGATTCATGTTCTGCTGTACATAGTTTGAAGAACAAAATATATTTAAAGAATATAAAATTCTGAATCTTCAGAAGAGAAGGTATAGGGAGTGTTGATGAAGAGCAAGGTAACTTGGGTGAAGGGGAAGAGAGTAATCCACAAGAGAAAAGAGAAATCAAAGTAGGGAAGTAAGGTTGGCTATTAGGAGGGATTGATAAGTAGTTTAAACTGTAGCATACAAAACTGATCATCTAAATTGTTAATCCCCACAACTAAATAACAGTTTTAAAATGTTAAAAGAGAAAGTAAAGATTACATCTGGATGGCCATAGAAGACCGGCATAAAGAACAGAAAGTTCATTCTGTAAAGAGAGAGTCACTATACTGGGGTACTTCTCAGACTCAGTTAAAACTTCCAAGAACTTTGCTGTTATGTGCAGGATGGTGACAAGATCTCTAATTGGAGAGATTGAAAGGATTCTGTGTGTCTCTAGAACCTTCATTTTCTCACTCTACAACTTCATTTCTCATATAAGATTCATCCACTATTGGGGCATAATATATTCCCCAATAACTGGTCTAACCAATGTGTGTATTCTTTGCAATGTGCAAGCTATGTGTCCTAGAGTATCTGGCTTGGGTCCCAGTTCAAGTGAATCTTGAAACCATCTTTGTCTCTCATAGTTTAGCTGTGAGATAACTGGCCTAATGACCAAGGACTTGTAAGTTCTAACTTATTGTATCATTCTCATGTTGCCTTAAATACATGTAATCTATATTTCATCATTGTCAAATTTACCGTGGTTAAGTGAAAGGGGGATTAAAAGAAGTACAGATTATCAAATTTATGTAATAGGAACTTACAGATCTCCATTTGTTTTCATCTATTACAGCAATTTTTCTACCTATAAGTTTACAACTCTATTTTCACACTTCTTATTCATTATCATTAAGGAAAAAGGAGCATCAAGGAACATAAGAACTCCAAAATATGTTTAGTGCTAACTCAAACCTTTCTCAAGCTTTTGTACAAGCCTGTCTCATCCCAATTGGCTATAGTTATAACTTTCTTTACTCTTCCTTCATGAACTTCCCCCCAAATAAACTTCCTCCAACTGCTACTAAATACCAAACCAACTTGAAATGCATTATAACCCCCAAGAACACTACTATGTGCCCTCTCTGAATAAATGGGTATTTTAGGTATATATTTTCCCATTGGACTTGACAATTGTTATAATTTCAGTAGTAGAGAAATTTTAGGCTGAAGAAAGTTCAAAACACAACAGTCTGGTTGGTACCTCTTGCTACGCTTCTACATGAATATTGTCAGTATACTAACACCACCAGGACAGCAGGAATTAAGAGAAAGTTCCCAAAAGACTCAGACAAATTCCCTCTAGATTAAAAGGAAAGGACATGATAATGTAACAGAGAAAACTGCTTCACAATTCCAAGTTGAGCACAGCTCTTTGCATTTAAAGAGCTACTCCTTTGAATTTCATTACTTTCACTGCCAAGACACTTTAATTCTGATGAGGTTGAGGCCTCTGGTTATTTGTCAGTTGTCTCAATAAGTGAAAATAAGTCCATCACATACTTGAGTGTGTATTTACACATATCGTGAGGGTGAATTTATAGTCGATGTCCGAGCATTGTGATTCTAACCTTGATGGTCATCCACTACCAGACCTAAAGAATCTTCCTGCAAAATGGGTAGCAAAAGGTGCTTGAGGGAATTCTGTTTAAAATGACCAGTTCATGTCAATGTTTTAAAATTAACTCTATTTCTATTTTTGAAATAGTAACTTAGTTTATCTACCATGTAAATTATCCCTATTGTAAAATAGCATAAGATATGTATGTACAGTTTTAATAAGTATTATGGGTGGACAGTGTGTATAATGGAATTTCATTGTGGCTAATCACTCAACAAATTTGTGCATCTGTTAATTTGTTTATTGGGTAGTTGAAAATACTCTTTTATAAAAAGATAGTGTACTGTTTTGTCTAATTGTAATTGTGCTATGTAGAATTTTATTATTTATTTGTGGGAGTTATTTTTATATTTCAGACTACCTCATCTTCATGTGTAACTATTGTATCTAGTGGAATTTTTTTAGGTTTCTTGGTTTTTGCCTGATTGATAATTTGCTAGGTTTTGTTTGCTTTTCCACTCTCTCAATGTTGTCTTTCAATCAGTGGGCAGAAGCTCTTAATCTTAATTTTAAGCCAGCTCTATTTATTAATCTACTGTGCTATGGAAAAACACACCAAAAGAGTAGATAATTTTAAAAGAATCTATCAGGGTTTCTCATACCAAAACTATTATAACACTCTCTACACATGTTATTCAAACTTAGGTAGACAAGTGCACATATTTTTAAATGTGCACTTAAATTTTTATATGTGGGGATAATAATTTTATCATGCCAGGATGTAGCCATTACATACTTTCATAATTATGTATATAAATTCTGAGATGCACAAAACTAATGATCAAATAAATAAAGGTGAAATAATTCATAATTCTATAGGTAGTAACAAAGAAAATATATGTTCTAGAGAAATGTGCTTAATTATTCCAGAGCTCCTTGAATTGTATGTCTATTGCTTTATTAACATATTGACAAGAGATGATTGACAAGGAATAGCTATTAAGTCAGAATATTGTGATTTGATTGAAAGCCTTTTAGTTCATTATAAATAAGTTAACATTTTAGTTCCCATAACCATCTTCTCTTGCTAAAGATTATGATAAATTCATTAAATAAATGCTTTCCTAAGTATTTCTAAATCTGAGAGTGCTCTGCTAAAATAGGACCTGTGTGTAGAAAAACAGATTCATCAGAGCACATAAATTTGACTAGAGGATCAGGCAAATGAAAGTGAAATTGTTGTGGGGTTTGTTGTTCTTGCTTGTCTAATCAACAAATCTCTTTTTTATAGCAAATTTATATGGAAGTGGCTGTGCTGAAAAATTTGCAGTGAAAACACTCAGAATGTCCACTGAAAAGTATTGCATTCCTGTTTAGGGACCAGTCAAATACCCTTTAGACTTCTCTTTCTCCTTTAAATTCCCAGTAGATTCAGAAGTTTACATTTAATGATTACCTGTTGTTATATCAACCCATATGTTCTGAAGGCCACACCTATCAGATTCCCTTTGGTCCTTACAGAAGGCTTGGTTACTATGTCCTTAATGACTAAGACTCCCTTCAAGCTATAACCCTCAATTATAAAAATTGTTATCCCAGCACCCCTGGGTTAAAGGACAGGAAATCAGCATCATCAGCTGCCTCAACATAGTTGCCCGGCAGACTGATAAAACCAGACAAGACGATGAGAAGCGAAGGCATGACATAAAAACAGGAAAATAAAAAGGTCTTTGAGCCCTTTGAACAAAGGAACTACCCTATGGATATTTCAAATTATTAGTGCAGAATCCAGTAAAGTTGTTCATCACTATTGGACTTTAGCAGTCATAATAAAGCTATAGAATGCCATCTTCTCCACTTCAACTCCTTTCTTACTGTACAAATACAAATAAAAGTTCTTGGCCAAGATGAAGACTGGATAACCTGAATGGACAAAATGTACAGGTAATCTGTATTGGGGTCATGGGAAAGATTTTGAGGCAAGGTTTAAGGGTAAAGAGTCAATAAATAAGGATTTGCAATTTCCTCGTGCCTAGACTTTCTGTGTATTTAAATGACCATGAGGAGGAAATTGACAGGGCTACCATAATGAACCCTGTGATAAAACAGAGGTGTAAGAACCCAGGAAGATAATATAGATAAACTCTCAGTGTTCAAATAGGCAGAGCATTGATACAAACTAGATGGAAAGATTGAGGAAAAGCGTGCAGGGATATAATCTCAATCCTGCTATGAGGGAGAAATATGGTTTATAGAGGAAAATGTCTCAGGGTGCAAGAGAAATTAATCCAAATAGCTATATAACTGGAGCATTTAAAGGATTAAATATGCTATTCCTATCTTAAGTAGGCTGCAAAGAGAGTTTGAATCTCAGTATCTGCTGAATACATTTGCTGCTACTACTTAGTGCTCCACAGGAAGAAGAACCCCACCAGCCACTTTCCTAAACTCAAAGTCCCTTAGGATGAGTTTCCAATTTCTTTGCTTATAATGGTCCAGAATACACAGAGTTCTCTATACTGGCAGATGCTTCAGCCTGGATCCTACTTTAAATATTCTTCCACCATGAAACTCTTTCAAATGTTCCTCTACTTTGCTTTCCCAGAGACTCTCGTGTTTCCTGTGATATGCATCCATCTTGATAATGCCTTAGATGGGTCTTAAAGTCAATCAGTGACTAGTCCCAACCTCTTCCTATTCCTTTGTTTCTGGCAGCTAGGAGCAATTTTGTGCTTTCTTTTCAGGGTGAAAATGCCCTCGATAACTTCAAAGTTATTTATTATATTGAGAGTTTCCACTACAAAATAATTCTAAATTGCTAATTTGCCTTGAAGACAAGGTGGCTGGTAATATTAGTGATTTCAAGGTGATTGCTTCATACCTCTCTCAATTAAGAATAGAACCTGCAGACATAGCAGCAACAACTTTGATTTTCCTTCTAGTACTTCACCTCTATATCTATTGCCATCGAGTTGATTCAGATTCTTAGAGGAACAATGGTGCCTGAGAGTAGTAGCCTTTTCATCTTTCTCTCCACTGAGTGGTGGGAGGACTTGAACCACCAACCTTCCGGTTAGCAGCGCAATGCCTATCCCACAGAGCTACTGGGGCATTGAGTCACAATCAATTCAATGACAGTGTGTTTTGAGGTTGCCAAACTATATGAGAATCTATCTTATTTTGCCTGGTTTTGAGAATTACAATATCAAAGAATAATATTGATAACTATGGTGATGATGATGAATAAAATTTAATAATCATTAATAACAATGAGAGATCAAATCTTTCTCCCATGGATAAAGCTCTCTAGCAGGTTTGAATGCTAACCTTCTCATTAGCTGTTAAATGTTTACTGAATTGAGTCACCCGGGCTAGGAAGACCTGTATGGATTCACTGTGAGTCAGAATTCCTCAATGGCAAGGGTTTGGTTTTTGGAGTTTATATGTCAAATAAATAAGAGTAGATTTTTTCAAATAGATTTTTATATACTTTCATATTTAATCCATAAATCTTTTGTACGATTATTATCTACATTTTACCTATAGGGAAATAGATGTAAAAATGTTATGTATCATTTATAAACAAGGTCATATAGCTACCTAGTGGTGGAGTTGGTATTTGAATAAAGTCTGATCCAAGAGACACATGCTGAACAATTGATCTGTGATGCTCAATTATATGCTGATCATTGGCTTTTCTGTACTACCAATGGTCTATCCAAATTTAATCACTTTTTCTCAGTCTTGAACATATTGTTTATGCACATTAATTGTTCCCCAAATGCACGTGTTTCTAAAGCAATGATATGTTCTTAAAAGTTTTGCTCAAACACAATGTCACATTCACACTGATCTCTATGTGTCACATTTCAGCTCCTTTTCCACCATTTTAACATAGAATAAATTGTCTAGAGGCATAGCTCAGATATGACAGTTATGACCTATTCCCACCATGCCTTCAATGGACTGGAACCATGTTCACATGTCATCCTATACATGTTCCAAGCAAATGACACAAAACCTAGGTTATGCTGTTATTGTTGTAAGGCCATCCTCACAGTCATAGCTGTGTTTGAGACAATAGTTTCACAGGAGGAGCTAAAATATTTACTAAGTAGCAATGATAGAAGAGAATCAATGCAATGGGAAGATTGCTT
>PVJH01034296.1:0-20757 GCA_004026705.1 Nesogale talazaci | reverse complement strand
TCAGCAAGCTCATCAGTCTCCTCCAGCAAAGCCTTTATCAAATAAAAAATTTAGACTATGATACTAACCAGATACAAAAACTTTTCACTCACTAAATGAATATTAGTTTTCATTAAATTTTATTTTTATATAATCATGCCTCTTGTCATTGTACACAATCTCATTCCTAGTCAGTGGTTGAAATATCCCAAATCATATGTTGGCTTCTTATGTAGCATAGAGTCCTAATCTTGTCTATGAAAAACAAAGCACAAAAACATGAGGAAAACAGAGATCTGCAGAGGATTGAAGAGGAGAAGGGTGAACGATGGGAACACAAAGAGTTAATTTTCTGGTTTCTCAGTGGCATCTCAAGATGAGGAAGGCACATTAAGATGTCACAATAAAGCTCAACTTTTTCAATATGTCCTTAGGTCTACGGTTGTGGGAATTCTAGATGGAGCATATTCTATGCAATTCTCACTCATTGACATTCTGGGAGAAGTGCAGTATTTATTCCTTTAAATTACAGTGGCATTTGTGAATGTTATGTGCTGTCTTGATTTATTTGTTTTGGATTTTATGAATTCTAATGGGAAGTCTAAAATTTAATCTTTATATCCTAGAGGGATTTCATAAGTGCAGGGTGTAATTTGGAAAATTAAATACTTTCTAAAAGCTCTGTGCTTTATTATATTCCTTGGAGGTGGGGGTGATAGGAATCTAAAGGTAGCACCCAACCCATCTCTATTTCTATATTAGTAGCTAAAACCTGAAAAAATTAAATCTCACTTCATATAATTTTGAGGAAATATTTGCTACAACAAAGTGATATTGTCTGGGTTTTAGCTGCTTGTAGAAATGGTGCTTCATATTTCTGGTGACAATTCTCTGCAAAAAGCAATGATGCAGAATTGTCTTTGTCCTTTCAAAATTTTTTTGTGAGGTGTTTGCCAAGGAATCTTTATATCTTTGTGCTACAGGTAAGATGGGAAATGCTGATGGTTTCAATCCCCACAATTTTCTTGTCCAGACACCAAGCATAATTTTCTTATTCATGTGCTATCTTCCTTCAAATTAAATATATTAGTCAGAAAGAATTAAAATCCAAAGTAATGACCAAATAGTACACACGCACACACACACAGACACACGCACACACTTATGATCCTGAATATGACCAAAACAATTTAAACCACTTATTCTAATTTTTAAACCACTTTATTCTAATTTTTAAATTTTACTTTATCTTTTAATTATATACTTTTATTAGGAGCTCTTACATATCTTATCACAATCCACACAATCATCCATTGTGTAAAGCACATTTGTACACAAGCTGCCATCATCATTTTCAAAGCATTGTCTTTCTACTTAGGCCTTTGATATCAGCTTCTCATTTCCTTCACTCCCTCTCCTGCCTGCCCTGACTCATTACCTCTTGATAAGTTATAGTTTTTCTTCCATATTTTACATCATCCTCTGTGTCCCTTCACTTACTTTTCTGTTCATCCTTCCTGAGAGGGGGCTATATGTTGATCCATGTGATCTATGCCTCCCTCCCCCTATCTCCCCTACCTTTTCCTTATCCTCCTGGTATCTCTAGTCTCACTGTTGACCCTGAAGGGTTTATCTCTCCAGTATTCCAGGTGTTGTGGGCTCTTATCTGTAGCATTGTGTGTCTTCTGGTCTAATCTTTTTAAAGGTGAATTGAGGTGGGGGTAGAAATCATTAGTGAACTAAGGGAAAGTCGTGTGTTTCATCAGTGCTATACTGCAACCTGACTGGCTGATCTTTTCCTTGTGACCTTTCTGTGAGGTAATGTACAATTGTCTGAAGATGGGGTTTGGGTCTTCACCCCAAAACCCACCCCAACCACCACCAATACACACTGGGTATGGTTTTGTTCTGGGTCTGAGATGCCTGATAACTGGTCCCAATGACACCTCATGGTCACCCAAGCTGGTATGCTGCTTCCTTCTGAGCTTTGTTGTGTCTCAGGTAGATGACCATGGTTACATTCAAGTATTGAAGGCCCCAGACACTATATCTTTTGATAGCCAGGCAGCATCAGCTTTCTTTATCACATTTGCTTATGCACTTTCTCCCCCCCCCCCCCCCCCCCCCGCAGTAATCATCTCAGGAAGGTGAGCATCACAGAATATCAGATTATTAGAATAAAGTGTTCTTGTGTTCAGGGAGTATTTGAGTCCAGGCCCAATGTTCATCTGGAATGTTAATTATTAACATATAGCTATAAGTACATATATCTGTTCCCACTCATGATGTATAGATATATTTATATGTGTACTTGCCTGTATTTAGATCTTTAGAAGTATCCTTTGCTTCCTGGTCCTTTCCTCTAATTACTTTTACTTTACTCATATTCTACCATTATGTTTGCCTTCATTCAGGTTTAGTTATTCCTCGCTGCTATATTGCCCTTAAGACCCACTAGTCGTCCTATGTCCTTCTTTACATTGATTTTAGCTCACTTGTTGTTCCCTTGTACCTGAATTTCCCCCCACCACTCCTTCCTTTCATTCACCTTCCCTTCTCCTATATCCCCTCCAGTAATATGGGTCCCAATTTTTTGTCTCTTAATTGTTTGTCCTGCTTATCTTTTCTAGATAGACATGCAGAGACATTAATAAGTGCAAAAACCCAGGAAAAGTCAAACAAAATAAGAAAGGACGTCAAAATCAATGAAGCAATAATAACAATAATAAAAAAAGAAAAACAATGAACACACCTTGAACTATTTATAGGCTTTTCCATTTTTGTCAGTGGCTTTCTTAAACCACTTATTTTTACTAATAAAACAATAATATATAAGCTCTTTGTTTCACCAAATGTAAGAGGTGCTTCAAAAAAGTTTGGTAAAGCAAATGTGGTGAAGAAAGCTGATGGTGCACAACTATCAAAACTATGCCATCTGGGGTCTTAAAGACTTGAAGGTAAACAAGGTCCATCTAGATGAGAAGCAACAAAGGCCACATGGAAGAAGCACACCAGTCTATTGACTATGAGGTATCAAGGGGTTAGGGATCATTTATCAAAGAACTAAAAAATATATGGGAACCCACAGCCCATCTGTAGGTTACGGGATATCCCCTTATAGAAGGGTTGCGGGGAAGAGGTGAGCCAGTCAGAGTTCAGTGAAACAGCAACTTTCCTTTAGTTCTTCAGTGCTTCCTCCCCCCCATTATCATGATCCAAATTCTACCTTACAAATACAGCTAGACCAGAGGGTGTACACTATTACAGATAGGAACCAGAAGCATTGGGAATCCAGGCCAGATGCTTCCTTTAGGACTAGTGGTGAGAGTGGTAATACCAGGAGGGTGGAGGGGATGTGGGGTAGAAAGGGGGAACCTGTTATAAGGATCTACATTTAAACTCTGTATTAGTCTGGGTATACTAGAGAAACAAATTCATAAACATGCATATGTGTATAAGAAAAAGTATAAATAAGGGTAACTGTACATTAAGAAAACATCCCAACCCAGTCCAGCCCAAGGTCATAAGTCCAATCTTAGCTCAGATGTTCAATACCAGTCTATGAAGCCTTTTTCTGACTCACAAAGCTCATGCAATGACACCAGGGCAATCACAGGCAAGTGGGTGCAGAGTCTTGTGTATCTAGTGGCAGTAGCAGCATCCTGGCACTGGCACGGTTCTCCCCATGGATCCTCATTTCCAGGGCTCAAGGTTTATCAGTAGTATTCAGTGGTGGTAGAACCATCTCAGTGCTGACAGGGGTCTCCTGGGGCTCCTCCAGATTCCAGGCCTCCGGGTCTATCAGCATACTGTTATATATTTTGTCAGCTGCAATGTCTCCCAAGGACTAAGCTGCAAGTCTCTTACCCCCATGAGGGAAATATCATGAGATTTCCCAGAATTCTCAGGAAAAAGCCTTCTCAGGAAGTCTCCAGGAGACCTCAGAGGTCTCATTGGCTACCTCCAAATTGACAGGCTAGACTCCATCCCTACATTCCCAATAATGAAATTGACACAAGTACATGACTCTCACATTATCCAAAGTAAAATTATTTGTCTCTCACTGGCGGAAAGAATAATGATGAAAATTGAAGACATTTAGAAGAAATCAATCCAGTGAACAAAGTGAACCATATGAACAACTGCCTCCACAACCCTGTGGCAAGAAGGACTAGATAATGCCAAGCTGTATTATCCACTACACTAAAAGGTACCACATTAGAAAGTTTCAGAGAATGTGAAACAAAGCTCAACATCATAAAGATATCAGGATAACTGATCAAACAGGATGGTTGAACCCCAAGATTATGACATTTGTCATTCCTCAGGTCTGGAAATGAATTCACCTGCCTGGCTAAATATTCAACTATCTGTAATGTGCAGCAGCTCTATCAGAGTAAAAATCATGCTAGGGAACATGAACTTCTCAAAATAATCAACCATTTGAGATCAAAAAGTCAGCATTTGTCCCAGGACAAATTCAGAAGGTTTAGGAAGGAAGGTGAGATGGAAGCGGGAAACACAAGGAAGACCAGGATACATGCTAGCACACTATGGGGATTACAACCCATGAGATGAAGAGAAAAACAAAACAAAACATAAATGAATGGTTGAATGGAAAACTGGTTGTTCTGTAGCACTTCAACCAATTCATGTTTTTACTATTATATTGCTATATTACTAGACACATGAAATATTTCCATCCTCAAAGGTGATAGGATATGTAATTTTTCATTTGTGAGGAAAGAAAATGTTGTCAATGAACTTTTTATTTAATTTTAAACAAATTAAAGTACAACTTTAAAGACATTAAAAATAAAGGTCATAGATATTCTTACTATGATTCAATAGATTATCATCATCAACCCAGTATTTTTTTCTTTTACATGAATTACTCTGAAGAGGAGGAACATTTTTGGTACTTTTTTTCAATGAGTGTTTATTTCACTGGCATTTGTTGAGTGTGCTATATTATTAGCAATATGTGCTGCAAATCTGCATATGTATTGCCTCATGTTGCCCTTCCTCTCTGTAAAGCTACATTGATATCATAACTATTTGTTGAGAAAGAAAGTGAGATCCAGAGTGCCTCATTAGCCTGAACAGGTGTTGAAAAACAGACATGCAATACATTCCTCCGCAGGAGAATTAATTCTATTACCATCTGACCCAGGAATACCACCGCTTTCTCTGAAGACATGCCAGCCACAGAAGAGTCTATGGAGTACAGTTCTTCCATGCAATGTACAGGGTAACCAGTGCTTCAATGGGAACAAGTTTTAGTTTGTTTAGCTGGTTGCTTGGCTTTCATTTGGATTCCAGTATTCATGTGGTCAACCTGGTGGTTGAAAACACGGAACAGTGTAAAGAAAAGTGCTCAGAAGGGAAACAAACGCATCAAGGGGCCTGCTCAGATGTTCCATGTTGAAGCTCATCTACAAGGAATGCCCAAGGGATCCACTCCACAGTATGTGATTTAGAGAGGGTTACAATCACTAGTCTAACGAAACATTAGCTAAACAATGCTTTATTTTAAGTTATCTCTAACTGCTCATCAATTACCTTTTACAGATCCAATTTCCCTTAACATGTTATAATTGAAAATATAAAGCTTGTATAAAACAGACATAGTAGCATTATTGCTGCATTTTCTAGAACATCATTATATTTAATTCTTAACAATTATATCATTTTACTGATGCAGACACTTCTCTAAATTTACATGACCAGAAAGTGATAAAATGGGAAATCATACACAGGGTGAGCGTAACTCTGAAACTCAGGCTGCTACATGCCATGCTTTATGCAATGAAATTTACTGCACGAGACAAGAAAAATTTTAGAATTAATCTATTTCACACTGAGGCCAAGATGTTTTTGAATGGCAGTCAAATGTAGAGTTTGAGTAGAAATCGAATGGTCGTACCTTGCCTGGCAGTCTTCCTGCGACACCATGAAAACTTATTCTATGACTCTAATGTCCACATAAAGCTTCAGAAATAATAAAGAACCTGTTTAGTGCTTCATTATTCCTTCACTGGAATGATCCCATCCTGCTGGGGAATTCTCTATTCTTCCTTTAAAGGCTAAGTGAAATACTCTCCTCTGAGCAACCATCCTTAGTATCCCCAGATATTATCTCTCCATCCTGCTGGCACATGTGCTTTCTCCTTGAAGACTGAGCTTCTGGAGGCAATCACCAGGATGTTCATCCCAGTATTCCAAGTACCTGAAACTAAGTACAAAGAAAACAAATCTATTTCCCCAAACGAATTTTTATTCTTTGAGAAAAAAGCCACTCTGATTAATACAGTCCACAGCCATCTAAATTTCCCAATAGAAGCAATTAAGCATTAAAGAAATAATTTTGTCCATTGTTTTCTTATGAAATATTTATTAGCCAGATAGCTTTCCTTGTTTAATTGAGCTATAAAAACCAAAATATGAAAATGTTCTAACTGAAATCCAATTTTCTCTTTAAATTAAGTTTTGCTAGAGCTGCTGGTATCCTAAATATCTCATTGCAGCCTTACTCTCTCATCCTAAAAGTGCACATAGCATCAGAACACTTTCCTAAGTGAAAGAAGACTTCAGTCTATGCTGCACAGAAGCTCCTCTGCATTATTATCTCTCCACATAGATGTCCATTCCTGCCCAAGGAGAAGTGAAGCACTGGAAAGGGAGAAGACTGGCAACCAGAAAACCAGGTTTCAAGTTACACTGACCTTCTAAATGGGTTTGTGTCAATGTATCCAATATAAGGGGCCCAACGAAATTGGGAAAGGAGTGTTTGTTCCACCTACTTATGGAACATTTGTGCAAATAAAGTAATTCTTGTAGTATTTGCTTAAGTGAAACCTGCTGTTAAGTACTGTGCTAGTTATAGTTGTTTTCTGTCCATATGTTGCTCACATATGGATCCAAAAATCAGCATTAGCCATTTCTTTGTCAATCTCAAGAATAATACACAAATAAATATAAACGATATCCCATTTTGCCTCAAACTTTCGTGCAGCTCCTAAGTTATTAACTTTTCATGAAATGATAGATACAGAACGTGTTGCGCATGAACGTATGGAGGTACTGCAAAAAACTCTGGAAAAATCCCATGCTCTTTAAATTCTATTTTACCAAAAAAATTTTAAATCATTTTATTGGGGGCTCATACAACTCATATCACAATCCATATATTCATACATCCACTGTAGGTCACACACATTTGGACATTTGTGGCCCTCAACATTCTCAAAACATTAACTTTCTACTTAAGCCCTTGGTATAAGCTCCTCATTTTCATGTTTTCCCCTCCCTCAATGCTCCCCCGACCAAAAAACCTTGATAATGTATAAATTATTATTATTTTGTCATATTGTACACTGTCAGACTGTCAGATGTCTCCCTCCACCCAGTTGCCTGTTGTCAAAACTCCAGGAAGGAGGTTGTGGCAGTCATGTACTCATGTCAATTTCATGGTAAAGTGACCAGATTTTAAATGGGACACCATTGACTGGGGCGCTGGGAGGACAGGAGGGTGGGGGGGAAGGTGTTCTTGATTAAAAATTTGGTCTATATGGAGAAACAAAAATTTTCATAGAATGCAAAAATAGTATTGTACTATATTCATTTTAAGTTTAAAACGCCACGGCATGTTGTTAAATTGTTAAAAAGTGGGGCATCTGTTCACACTGTAGGGGTGGAGCCTAGCCTGTCAATCTGGAGATAACCAATGAGATCTCTCTGTGGGCATGGCTTTCTCCTGAGAGTTCTGGGAAATCTCATGATATTTCCCCCATGGCGAGAGAGACTTACAGCTCAGTCCTTGGGAGACATTGCAGCTGACAAGCTACATGGCATCATGCTGACAGACCCTGAGCCCTGGAAAGGAGGAGCTACAGGGAGACACCCCACCCCCCTCCCCGGCAGCGTTGGGATGTTTCTACTGCCCGTAGACACACAAGACTCTGCACCCACTGGCCTGTGATTGTTCTGGTGTCATTGCATTTGCTTCGTGAGTTGGAAGAAGACTCTATAGACTGGTATTGGACATATGGGCTAATATCGGACTTATGACCTTGGACTAGACTGGGTTAGGATGTTTTCTTAATGTTCAGTTAGTTTTTGTATATAAAACTCTTTCTTATATGCATATGTGTGTTTATTGATTTGTTTCTACCCAGAATAACACAGATAGTTTCTCAGTAGCTTTTAAAACATGAACTGCTACTTACCTGCTTAAGTTTGGTGTAGATTATTGCCTTCATGAGCTATGTTACACTAATTGCCCTTAGTGCTCCATAGGGCACAGTGTCTGCAGCCCAAGCTCTGTGACTCACTCCCTCATGGTGTTTGGTTGTGCCTACCTAGTTTTCAAAATATTGTCCCTTATATGCATTCATGGCTATGTCTCTGCTTTTCCTCCAACACCTACTCTTCCTGTGTGTCTGTATATATACCCATTCATATCTCACCACTACTGAAAGGTTATTTGCACACACATTTAAAGAACAAACGGATAAGCGAATCAACAAATACTCTTATAATCCTTCTCTTTTCCATTTTCCTTCATTCTTTCAGATCACCATTTCTTGCAATAGTTATTAACATGAATTGGATATAACTTCAAAACTCTTTAGTGGAACTTCAATAAGTGAATTAAATAAATGGTTGATTGGCAACTTTCCCTTGCCTATCAAATGAAAATTTATGTATTTGATTACATTTGAGGACAGAAACATTTCATGTGCCCAGTAATATAGCTGCTGTCTGGGCTGAGCCCCGGTGGCATAGTGGTTGTGCATGGGACTGTGGCTCACTGGGCTGGCAGTTCAAATCCAGCAGCAGCTCTCCAGGAGCAAGCCTGGGTCACCTACTCCCACCAGAGGGCAGTGATGCCCCCCCCCAAAATATAGCTGCTGTCAGGGAGACAGCTATAATTCATCTTTTGAAAAATAAGGAAAACACATTTAAGTAATTCTGTAGGCCAGAGGCAGGAGATGTCATGAGATGGCATTTGTTAATTTTGAGAGTGGAAAAAAATGTCCTCATTTTTATTATATTGGTGTAGGGCCACTAAATAAAGTCAAAGTACACAAGTCTGTAGAGTCCATAGTTTAAAATGGGGCCTCTTCAATATTGCTAGGGCTCATGCCAAAGAAGTAAAATCTTCTGAAGAGACAAAAATAAGAAAAATAGAATTAATTCTACCTTGAATGTATATGTGGAAACAAAATAAAGCTACTATCCATGATTTGGCCCAAGCCCCTTGATTAAATCAGTAATTTCAAATAACGGTATTCAAGCAATTAATAAAATACAATGGGAGAATTTAAGATATTCTCTTTTGGGGTGGAGGAGGAACCATGGAAAGTTGCCAAAATATTTTGAAAACCTCTATGTGAGAAAACTGTAGTGAAGTCAGTCTTACTTTGAAAACTTAAATTTTCTTCTTACATTTCTGATGGGCTGGAACAATAGTACACTGAGAGACACAGTGTAGAACCGAAACACTATACACTTAAGGAAATTGTAATTTAATGAGTTAGAATCAGTCTAATGCACATAACTCATGTCCCCTGATTAAAAACCATTGATTCAGAAACTTCCAATTTAAAGTGGAATCAGGCTGTGTGTCTCTGGTGAATCTTTCCTAATTCCACACTAGCATACCTATGAAGGTAAGAACATGTGTAAATCCAGCAGGTTGCTAACATAATAATGACAGAAAACCTATCAACAGAATCTGTAAGGAATAGCCTGAGAGCAAACTGAAAAGGTTAAAGAAAGTAACTTTTCAAAAAGAACTCAAGATTGCTTAGAAAAGCACACCCCCTTCACAATACTCCTTGACCCTGACCTCCCCCATTGACATTTGATCAAATTCATCCAGGCAGCCCTGAAGGACGAGAGTAGAACTGCCCATTGACTTTTCGAAGGCCTTCCACATCGCTCTGGTGGGAGAGCTTTAATGAATATGTTATACCTTACCCCTGTCATATTAAGCATATTCAAACTCTCAAAGTTCCTGCCAGGAAACTGCCCCTCTGTGGTTAGGTACGGCTTCTTGAATATTCGGGCTAGCTTTGTCCCTTCCTTTTCAAATCCTTCAAGGCAGCTAGAAATTGGAACACAATTTGCTGAAATATACCTTTCATGTAGGGCGGGGATGATATCAGTCTAGAGGGTGAATTCCCACCATAAAGAATCACTGATACGCTATTAAGAACTCCGAGAGGAATTTAGCTTTCTATATGCATACTACCCCTGTTCAAGGTAATAAGAAGCAACAAGAAGTGAAATTCAGAAGAGGAAATTAAATGAAAGTTGAGCTTACTAGCCTGCTCCTGAGCGGTTAAACTGAAAGAGAATCCATACATTAGCCACTTGAGGAAAGGACAGGAATAACAGCAATCAATATGCACAATCTATTGCTGGGAGCCAGCTAAAAATATCTCAGTGACTTTTTGGGTTGGGACAAGATTGTCCAGGACTCACACGGTTCTCTGTGTCATGCCACGATTGCTTTTTGATTAGACTATTGTGTTTCACAGGATTTTCACTGGTGAATTTTAGGAAATAGATTTCCTGGCTGTTCACCCTAATCTGTGTTAGTTTAGAAGTGTCTCTGAAACCTGTACAGCACCTTAGAATCGTGTTATCCTCCATTATCAGATGGGCGATGGCAGCCTATGGGAAACATTGATTGGGAACAAACTTAGATCTCCCACACCAAAGGTGATAATTCTACTAAGGGACCACCAACACGAAGCCTTGGTGACGCGGTAGGTTAAGAATTGGCCTGTTAACCACAAGGACGGTGGTTCAAACCCATGACATATTCTGTGGGATAAAAATAAGGCTGTCTGCTCTCATAAAGGTGTACAGTGTCTTCAGCTCTGGGGAGCAGTTCTCTGTCTCTCAGGGTGGTTTGGAGTTGGAATTGTTTAGATGGCAGTGAATAGGTGGGTAGATGTCACCACCATCCCCCAAAGCAACATCGCTGTGAGTTATGGCTGGCTTGACTGGAAAAATCCCTATTTATAACCATTGTCCCAATGTCTCATCTTGTTTTCTATTTACATTGAATTTTAAAAAAATAATAAAATAGTTTTAATAGGTCTGCAATGTGGGCTTTATCTCCTCTATTGATCTTGTCTACTCAGATATGGAAAGAATATGCAGCAGAATAATAGGCACACAATAGCAACTTTAACATGGAAATCAATCTAGAAGACCATAAGAAATGATATTGTTTTCCCTACTCTTTGCATAGCCAACATAAATAACATCTTCCTTTTAAAGACAGTCAATGTTTTGCGCATATGTTTGGCCCCTCAAATTTCAATTGTTGTTATTTCACCTCTGTGAGGTCACCCAAGCTTTGCATGCTTCTCTGTATCTCTCTAGCAGCCACCCGTCAGAATCCAAGTCTTTTTTTCTCCATCTCTGGGTATGGAACTGCAGATAGGTGTCTCCAAAGAAAATGGAGTTGAAACCCATTATGTGGAAGGCAGTGCGAGCCCAAAATCCATCTGCAGATCCCTTCTGTCCATAATCAAGGGTAGAAAAAAGCCTTACTGTCACACAGAAATTATTGTATGCTTGATTATGGTGCATAGAACTATGGTATAATAGTTGATACCTGGTCAGTTGGTCTCCTGCTTGACTCTTTCTGAATTTGCTCTAGGTTTAAATATTTCCTGCTTTCTCTAGAGTGGAAATTTTCTCTCTGGCTTATTTTAACATTGTCAGTGATCTTTTCTTTCATCTCTTTCTTATTTTTTATTGTCTTTGTTGTTTTTTCTAGTTTTTGAAGTGCAAAAGAAGTGGATGCCGAGAGACAACACTGGATATAATTTTCTTCTCTTATGGAGTGGGGTTGGGGGGCATGGGAAGCAAATAGCGTGAGAGCTGGCAGAGTGTACTAGAACATAGTGCAATGATGTATGTACAACTCTTAAAAACGTACCCAATTATATGTCATATATGACATGTGCATTTTATAAAATAAAACTATTGGGGGAAAGAAAATTGAGTTGAAGAATATCTGTTCCAATGACCAACTCCTCCTGTGCTACATAATAGACACACAATTCCAGCTCTGATATGTTCTTAGAGACCTTGTCCCTAGTGGGTTTCTGTTACTAGGAAAATGCATGAGAATGCAGGATTTTTCACTGTAATTTCCAGAAGTTTTTTGGACAAAGCAGCAGATATTGGAGGCTCCTTAATCTCTGATTTTGTTATTCCCAGGGTAGTAGTACTGCCAACAGTTCCTTTGAAATTTCTTTTCTTATCTCAGCAATTGTCCTTTGCCATTAATTCTTAACTTACTGGTGAGATTTTCCTCTTTCTAGAATTTGACAAATTCTGGAATGCCCTGTTTCTGTAATTCTCTGATGCTTCAATATAGATTATTTAACATTTTATCTTGTTCTCAGTCTTTGGGATGGTTTTCTATAAAATACTTACTCTACCTTAAGCAAAAGTAGATCTCCCTGTAGGTAATATATTTATATCATACTTGTGCATAATGGTTGGGGAGGCAGGGTTCAAAAAGCTTGTGGAGGAAAAAAATCTGTTATTTAATTCCATTCTCACAAAGTTTTTGTCCATCCCTCATGTGTGAAATAGTTTTCATATGTCTATCTAGAAATTATTGCAGAAAATTTAACTTTCTATTCTTTTCTTTTAAAACCATTTTGGGGGAGTTAATACAGATAGATATCATATCATTCCATCATTTAATCAAACCAAGCAGTATTGTACAATTGCTACCACAATCAGTTGCAAAATATTCTTTGGTTTTCTGAACTCCTTGACATCAGCTACCTTTAACAACTCACTCACCACTACTGTGCTTCCCCCTGCCCTTATTCTAGAAACCCTTATTCTACTTGCCATCCATCTAGGTCCATCAATACTCGATTTCATATACTGAAAAGCAGAAAAATATGCATATGTAGCAAAATTTCATGAGGGTGACCCCCAATTACATAACACATCTGAGATAAACCCCAATATGAATAGCAACCACAACAATGGCAATACAGAATATGTTGAAAACCAGATCAGGTTCAATGTACATCAGAATAGGAGGATGGGGTCGAGATCAACTAATGAGGTTTAAACTTCAAGTAAGTTTTATCCCTTTGATCTTCTACAGTCATTTCTCCAGTGTACTTTTTTTAGTAACCACTTTCCTCCCATCCTTCTTTTATGGATTGAGGGAAATCTCTTGGGTCTTACTTCTATGCAAATCCCACTGTCATCCATAGTCTTCTGAGAACCAGATGATCACAATTTAGGTTCTGACACTATTCCTGCCTTCGACTTTGGATTATATAATTCACAGTCCTTTGGTGGCCAATGTTTGTGGGCTTCTTCCATGTGGACTTAGTTTGCATCTCACCTGGATGGCTTGCTTGGAAAGAAGTCTTTCTGACCCAAGATGCTATCTTATCTGATAGTCAGGCCACCATCGAATTTCTTCATTACACTTTGCTATATCACCCACATCTTCTGTGTTCCCTTTCTGAGGGCCAGGATCAAGTACAGCCATCATGTAAGAACGAATTGTTCTTAAGTTGTAGCTAGGTTATAGTGTGAGCCCCAAACACATTGTTGGATCTATGTTATATTTTAAATCTGCCTTTGGATCCCTTTAAAACCCTCCTTCTTAATTTTTGGCAGAGAGTCTTATTGATTCTCTCCCTGGGATATAAAAATCTTCCATTAATATTATCTTTGTACTAGCCCCTGTACTAATTTTTAAATGTTTGGTTGAGAGAGGGGTATTGGGCCCATGTAGGCTAATTCCATATCTCAGTACCTGAATTATTTACTTGTACAAAATCTATCCTTTCATGGCTAGATGTTTTTTACACAAACAATGGGGATAATTGTCAGGAAAAAATACAATAATATTCACTGATAATGTTAGTCACAGGTTTTCTGGAATAAAATATATTTTAATATAGCATATAGATATTGATGTACCAAGATCATGTTTGTTTGCCTACCAACAGTTCAACAATTTTAGTACAACTATCTTCTACTTCTTCATCCACCACGAATTTTTCATATTAAGTTAGAAGTATTTCTGAAATAGAGTCCGGTTCACCTAGGAGATATTCCACATAGGGTCTCACTGGTACAGCTTCTTGAGTGTGCCATGAGTCTTGGAGAACCAGGATTCAATGCCCAAGTGTTCTCTGGTGCACAGCCTGTGTCTTCAAGGTGAATCAAAGACCCAAATGTAGAATCCCAAAATATCAGGATCATCAAAGAGAAAATTAGGACAAATCAATTTGCTCTAGGACTGCAAACACATGGGCTACCAAAGCTAACAAATGAAGATAAGATAGATGAGTGAAATGTATTAAAAACAAAAACACTTGTACACATGAAAATATTCCAAATAAAAAGTTTGGCAAAAGACATAGCAACCACATAATGAACAAAGGACAAATTAATAAAATATACAGTACACTTCACGCCTACATCAAGAAAAACTAGCAACCCACTGAGAAGGTGGGTAAAGGATCCAAAGAGACCATATAATACTATGTATTCATAAAAAGCAGTAATGTAAATAACGAAACACCTCATGAGATGTAGGGATCTGGAAGACATCAGGCTGAAAGAAGTTTGCCAATTACAAAAGTACAGGAACTGTATAAGTTCATGCAGTAAAACAAACAGCAGGATGGGCACAAGTTCAGGCTTGTTGGGCATCCAGTCTGCTGGTCAGGGTGGCCAGACTGTCTGATAGCAAGCCCAACTAATGCCAATGAACTATACATCATCTTGCTAGGTTTATATCTTGAATGCCTCACTTTGGGAGAGATCACCTCAAGTCAGCTGGGATGGAATGGTTAAAGGAGGGGAAGGAAAGTTTTCTACTGAGTGGCTACCATGCAGACCTATGCCAAGGTCCACCTGGTTAGGTAGAGAGCCTTATCAGAGGGATGAGGGATACTTAAGGGAAAATCAAGTCAGGAAAGGGGAAAGGAATCAAACATGTCTGGAAAATCACAGATGCATGACTATTGGTAGAAGGACCAACCTCCAGCTGGGGAAAGCAATGACTGAAAATGCATTGGGGGGACCATAGGGAAGGAGTGACCTTGGTGGTATACAATGGATGGGCCACTGTGACCCGGGCTTCTGAGGCTTTCTACTCTTCTGAAAATTTACAGTCTTGGAAACCCACAGGGGTAGTTCTACTCCATCCTCTATTGTTGATATGAGTCAGATTGGATTCAGGGAAGCACGTGTTTTTGGATCCATGCATTCTGTCCCAGAATAGAATAAATTTAAGGGTATTCATCATACTGAAATATTAAAAATGCAAATGTGTCATAAGCATAGGCAACATATTTAACTAGTAAAATTTCTTTTCGGTCAAAATAATATAAATGGAGGAAATAAAAGCAAAGAGATTTAAGGCAATAAAAATTAATGATAAAACTTAAAGATGTACATATTAATAAAGACGGGATATTTTTAAATCAAGAAGGTAAAAATCAAGCAACCAAATCAATGTGAAAGGGTAGGGAAGTAGTGGATATCCAAAACCCATCTGCAAGTTAACACATTAAAGAAAGGATAAACTTGGGATCCATCCACAATGTGTTAAAACTAACCCACCTAAGGGGAGCGTATTATTTATATCTCCACAGGAAAGAGGGACCAAACTTAAACCCGGTGTTCCAGGATGTGAATGCAGTGTGACCGCACGGAGCGGAGAACCAGTGGAGAGGTCTGAGAGCCCCACTCCTGTCTCAACTACGTGAACAGCCACCTCTCCCCCCAGGAGAGTGTGTTTTGGAGGACATCACTAAAGCTACAGCTTGGGGAATGAGATCTGCCTGACCAGAACACACAACAACAAATGAAGGGGGAGGAAGAGAGAATGGAAAGCATCCTGGAGCCTTCAGAACGATATTCCCGCTCAGAAAGCTGATGCACAGAGAGAATCATATGGCAAGCTCCACTATGAAATATGGCTTCCCTCACTGACCCAAGGTCCTTCAGGGACAGCAATGGAGAAACAGAGTCAGAATTATATCCTGTCTGACTCAACCACATCATGGCAAAACACTAAGGGTGTGTAACGGAGCATGGAGTTCCTGATGGAGGGCCAAAGATATACTTTGGACCCAGGGTGTGGCACCCCATCAGACTCAAGGAGGGGACACTCCTGGAGGTCAAGGAACAGACCTTGAACTATTTACAAGTTTTTATTTTGTTATTATTATTATTTTTTACATACATATATGACATTGGGATTTTTTGTTATCATTGTTTTATTTTCTTTGGTTGCTTCATCATAGGATGCCGTTTTTGATACATATTATTATCTCTGCAGCTCTATCTAAATAAGATAGGCTGGATGAACAGTCTGGAGGCGAAAATGACAGGACTGATTGCTAGGGGCAGGGGGTGGGGCATGGGAGATGGGGAGAAGGCAGAGAGGAGGTGGTGTTGACCGGCCCAGGGCTAAGGAAACAAGTGATTCAAAATCAGTGACAAGGTGGGTGTGAGAGGTCTGTAGTATAACCCAAATGGAGGCTGGGTATGATAGTGGGACAAGAGGAAAGTAAAAAGAAATAGAGGAAAGAACTAGGGGGTAAAGTGAATTTATAGAGGTCTAAATACAGGCATGTACATAGGTGAATATAGATATATATGATGATGGGGAAATAGAGCAATGTGCATACATTTACAGGGTTAGTATTAGGACAGCAGAAGGGCATTGGACCTCCACTCAAGTACTTCCTCAGTGCAAGAAGATTTTGTTCTATTAAATTGGCATTTCATGATGCTCACCTTCCCAACACGACATCTGAAGACAAATGTGTGCATAAGCAAATGTGGTGAAGAAAACTGAGGGTGCCCGGCTATCAAAAGATGTAGCCTCTGGGGTCTTAATGGTTTGAAACTAAACAAGCAGCCACCTATCTCAGAAGTAACAAAGCCCACATGGACGAAGCACACCAGCTTGTGGGACCATGAGGTGTAAAAGGGATCAGTTATCAGGCTTCAAGAACTAAAAATCATAATGTTGCTGACATGACATGATCACTGACAAGCAATGTGTGCACAAGCAAATGTGGCAAAGAAAGCTGATGGTGCCTGGCTATCAAAAGATACAGTGTCTGGGGGGGTGTCTTAATGGCTTAAAAACAAACAAGCAGGCATCTAGATCAGAAGCAACAAAGCCCACATGGAAGAAACATGCCAGCCTGTGTGACCATGAGGTGTCGAAGGGATCTGGTATCAGGCATCAAAGAACTAAAAATTATATTACTATAAATGAGAGGGTGTACAGATTGGGGACCCAAAGCCCATTAATAGGTGAACCAACATCTCCTTGCAGGGAGGAGATGAGCCAGGCAAGGTACAGTGTAGTAACAGTGAAATATGCAACATTCCTCTAGTTCTCAAATGCTTCCTCCCACCCAGTATCATAATCCCAATTCTACCTGATAAATCCAGCTAGACCAGGGGATGTACACAGGAGCTGGAAACATGGGGAATTTAGGATAGATGATCCTTTCAGGACCTTTCAGTGGTGAAAGTGGTGATGCCAGGAGGGTGGAATTGAAAGGGAGAAACAACTGTAGGGATCTACATTTAACCTCCTTTCTGGGGTATGGACAGCAGGGCAATGGGTGAAGGGATACATTGGACAATGTACCAAATAATAAAGTAATAACAATTTGAAAATTATTAAGGGTTCATGGGGGAGGGGGAAGGGGAGGAAGGGGAAATATGGGAAGCTGGTACTGGGGGCCTAAGTGGAGGGAGGATGTTTTGAAGGTGATGATGGCAACAAGTGTGCAAATGTGGTCTGCATACAATTGACATATGTATTGATCATGATAGGAGTTGTATGAGCTCCCAACAAAATGATTTATTAAAAAAAAAGGGAAAAAGAGGAGCTTATACCAAGGGTTCAAGTAGAAAACATTTGGAAATGAAGATGGCAACATATGTACAAATATGCTCAATACAAGTGATGTATTGAATATTATAGGAGCTGTAAGAGCCCCCCAAAAAATCATTCAGAAAAATCTGATGTATGTTCTCCATTTCACCTGTATAGAGAGGATTCTCATAGGTTAAAATGCCAGTCTATTAAAAAATGTTATTTTAAGCTGTTCTGATTTGTTAAATTTAAAATTAATGAATGGTTCATGCACTTTGAGAAAGGTATTAAAAATCATAAGGCAATTGTAGAAAATATGATTTCTCATAAAATTTCCGTTCTATGGCAGAGAAAAATGCAACTAAACACTATTGATGTGCCATGAATATATTGTTCTATTTATGTTATAATGTTCACAGAATAACTATTTTGATTTCAAAAACTTTTGGCTTAACATATAATTATTAAATTATAAAAAATGTGTATGATGAAATTAAAAAAAATTTTTGTGGCATCACTGGAAATTTATAAAATTTAGCATCAAACTTTTAATATGAATTAAAGTCTAGGTCATTTTGCAAAAATCTCAAAATAATCTGGCTCATTTCTTTTTGTTTTTCCTTCTTTTTTTGTAAGTTTAAAGTTATAAAATGTATTGTTACATAATTATCTTGACAGTCATAAAAAAATCAAAAAAATTTTTATTTCTCTCATCAATTCCAGAATAAACAGTATCTGTTGACTTACTGTTAAAATCAATGCAGATATTAGTACACATTTTCATCAACTCCAGTAATTTATTTTTTAGTCATTTAATAAAAGTAATAAAATGACTTAATTTTTAGTTATTCATTATTAGAAACTGCTGATTGTGGTCATATAAAATGTTATTTTTTAACAGTTATTTATTTTTCTTTTTAAATGTTTGTTCTCTTGAGGACTACAAAAATTTTTTTTGTAGTGTTGTTAAGAATTTATTATTTTATGGCTCTCACTGGTTATCCCTGGTTTGGCAATTACATAGTGATGAAATTTGACAGTTGTGTAATAATGTAATAATCTAACATTTTTTGAGCTGAAGTGATCATCCTCTGATTTTCATGACACTAAATTTTGCAAGATGTCCTTGTTTTGGGAAACTATCCTTGTAGATAAGTGAGCAGTTGGTACTATATGTTAGCAATTTTACCATGTATGCTTAGATATCTTTCTTTTCCTACATATACTATTAGGAATTTCTAAAATTCTTGAACTTTTCTCATTAGATTTGAAGCATTCTCAACCATCATTTCTTCATATTTGACACCAGACTTATTCTTTCTGCATTTTTGACATTACTCACTTACACTTATGTGAGAGCTTTCAAACATTCCCCATGGGGTTTCTTTCCATTTTTATGCCTTTTAAAAATAATTGCACTCTAACAAGTAATTCTATTTAAAACTATTATTTTGTAATTCCATATAAGGATTTACTGCATATTGCACATCTTTTATACAGCACAATTTCCTGTTTTAAAAATTATCTCCCTTTTCTTTTCTTTATTTCCTGCCTCCATTTTTATTTTTATTTCTGCTTCAACTGGTATACACTCTATTCATCTTTGAGGCCAGTCTGTGTTCTGTAATATCTAGTCTACTTAGATCATAATTTCGACAAAGGTACTTTCAGCTCTACAATGTACATTTTACATTTTAAGTTATTCAAATATTATCTTGTTCGTGTCTTCTATTTTCCCCTTTGCTATACTAATTATATATCTGAACAAATGCCTGGCACATTCATTAGGGTCTCTTTTACTCAAATGGAAATGAATGTCAATGTTCTCCGAGTTTTGTGTGACTGTTGAGATCTCTACTCAGCTCTCCAGCTTCCAGAGGTACACAGCCTTGTTCCAGAGCCCCAGGAGTCTTATTCATGCTTAGATATCAGCCAAGAACCTTATTGAAATTTTAGGTACCTTTGGGGATTCCATTTTCATCACTGCCTCTTCTCTAATGCATACATCTTTTGGTAAACATTTTAGCATCTTTTTCTACTGTAATCTTGAATTTATTTTATTTCTGTCCTGTAATATGTTTAGTATCAGTTTGTTATGCAGTAAAGTTGTAAAATAAATTCAAGAGGAAAAAAACAAAACAGAGAGAATGTGGGTTTCACCTCATTTGCTTTCCTGCTCTCTAAGTTGATAGGTCTACATTGACTGTTATTTTCTGTCTTCAAACAGCTACTTTTTGTTTTATCTGGATTTTTAAAATGTTTATGCTGGGAGGGCAAGGCCCATATCAATTCTCCAAGTTAATCATAAACAAAGTGTGTATTTTTACTAACTATGCATGACTATTATGTTGTCTTGAGTCTATAAATGATTTTGTGCTTCCTTGTCTTCTATTATGCAAGATGACTTTCTTTTCTTGATCTTTTCATTTTGAACCAAATTCAAGTTGAGGAGCAGGAAGCTTCACAGCAGGGGGTTATCCATATGGATGCTAAGCACAACAGAAGTAGTTAAAATTTGCAAGCTGGTTCTCAGGAGAAGGCTGAAGCTTTCTGCTTCTGTAAGTATTGACAGCCTTGGGAAGCCTACAGAGCAGGTCCACGCTGCCCTAGATGGCTGCTGTGAGTCACACGCAAATTGACAGTAGGGGAAGAGAGCATCTATCTCACTGCTGATCTGTTTCCTATTTAAGTGAGTGGATCTGCTTACATATGGCCATTTATGTTGTTTTAAAACATGAATGACAGCTTAAGTGTCTGGCAATTTTTTCTTTGTTACCTTCCCCTTCTACCATTTAATGTTTTAAAAGGAATTACAAAATCATCATTATGTTTTTCTCTTTATGATA
>PVJH01034295.1:0-20760 GCA_004026705.1 Nesogale talazaci | reverse complement strand
CCAGCAGAGAAGTCACATGGAAGAATCACACCAGCTGGTGAGATCATGAGGTGTCATTGGGACCAGGTGACAGGTATCAGAAGACCCATAACAGGCAAACCAACAAACAAGCAGAAACATATTATTGATAATGAGGTTGGAGCAGAGACCCAAAGAACAATGGAACATCCCCCCACAGAAAGGTCACAGGGAAAGGATGAATCGACCAGAAAGAGCACAGCAAAGCACTGAAGAAATATAATATTCCTTGAGGTTCCTTGAGGCTTCCTCACCTCCCGCTATCATAGCTCCAGTGCTGCTTCTCACTTTTGACTAGACTGGAGCATGTACCCAGGTATAGATAAGAGATAAGTGCTCACAACACATCAAATGGGAATAGCAATATCAAAAGGGTATCGTTTTCACTATCTTTTTACTTTATCAAACTCGAAGTCTTGGACTAGTCTCTCCAAACCACTCCATAGGGTTTCTGAGGTCGTCATTCTTTAAGAAAGCAGCCTACCTTCTATTTCTCCTACAGAATGGCTAGTGGACAGTCGGTCTAGACCCCACATTGGCACAAGTCCCAAGGAGGGTGTCCCTGCATGGAGCTGCTAATGCTGATCTATAGGTTAGTTGTTTGATGCTTAACTCAGTGCACCACCAGACATCCATAGAGGATCTTCCATGGTTATATGGTACTAATATGGTAGGCTACCACATCTTTCTCTGACTGAGTATAAATTACTGACCTTCTAGTGAAGGTCACCATGGGGCTACCCATTTAATGGGTCGGTTTTTCTCTAGACTGTGAGATCCATGTGGTCAGTCACCTGATAATCTCCATCTCTCTTCCTTGGTCCAAAGCATTAGGCCTGGCCCAGAAGAGATAGTTGCTCCTCCCAAATCTGTGTTTAATGCCTTGAAGGGGGGAATGAGATGCTGTGGAGGTAGAGGGAGGCATTTGTACTAATGAGGTGTTGCTGTCAACATCTACTCACCTTTTCTTTTTTTGTGTGTGTGGCATCACTGCCCTGGTGGGAGTAGGAAGCCCAGCCTTGCTCCTGGAAAGCTGCTGCTGGATTTGAACTGTCAACCCTGTGGGCCACAGTCCCACACACAACCACTAGGCCACCAGGGCTCGGCTTTCTATTCATCTTAAAATGGACAAAAGAGACTGTCCCAGCAGTTCCTTACCTTCGTTATATGTCTAACAAGTTTCATGTATCACATAGGATATCTACACATCATATATAGAAATGTTACTGTAAAATATTCATACATACACATTTCAGGTGTCAAATTGTTTTCAGATGTCCATGGCCTAAGAGGCTTCTTAGAAACATGAACGACCAACATTTGTTCCTTGTGTCTGGAAGCTGGGGCCAGCATATCTGATTGACACGCAGAGCAGTGTCACAGAACCCCCAGGCCAGATGACAACATCAGATAGTGCTCTCCTGAGACTTCCAGCAGGCCCCCATCCTGCTCACGTTTTACGCAAAGTGGGCCTGGGCTCTGTCAGTCCTCTAACCCAGGAACCTCATTGGGAAACTCTGTTTTCTGACAATGGACTTGGCATGGCTGGGAAGTTGCTCCCTTTATCTACTTTAAATCTTTCTTCCTGTCATTTCTGGCCATTTCCTTTTCTTCTTTCCTCTCTGAGGCTGGAAGAGCAGGTCCTGACCTGTCTTACACTTAATCTTGGCCCAGCAGTAGCCAAGAGCCATAGAGATAACAGCCAGCTCTTCAAAGCTGTTCAGATCCCCTGATAATTCCACAGAGGATTTTCCTAGCACTTATAGGAAAGAGGGTTTGGGAAAGCTGGCAGCTTATCAAGCGGAGGGGCTATTACAGGGACTAGACATGGGTGAGACATAACAAGTGCACTGCTTCATGGGGATAAAAAGGCACTTCAGAGTGACGCCCCTGCTACTGACACCCCTGGAGCCTATAGCTAGGGTGGAGGATTCATCATAACTGAAGACTTCCTTTTGGTGGCTTTAAGTTATCCCAAGTTGACCTTCAGTTTGGCAAGAGCAGGAGAGGGAGCGACAGCCGAGAGAGGGGTTTACCATTGCACCATAAGGGTGTCTTGGCTTATGAAAATCCTACTTCTCATCACATGATATGGTCACGCATTAGAACGGGTGCTAAGGCAACTAGCAGCAACAATGTGTCACCAACAGGGTTTTTTTAAGGGGTCCTCCTGGTGTAGTGGGTTGTGTACTGGGTTGCCAGCTGCGAGGTCAGGAGTTCAAAACCAGCAGCCACTCCTTGGGAGAAAGGAAATCTTTCTGTTCCCATAAAGATTTACAGCCTCGGGCTGAGCCCCGGTGGCGTAAGTGGTTGAGTGCAGGGCTGCGGCCTGTGGGCTTGGCGGTTCAAATCCAGTGGCAGCTCTCAGGAGCAGCACTGAGTAGCGCCTACGATCACCAGAGGGCAGTGATGCCCCCCCCCAAAACAAACAAACAAACAAAAAGATTTATAGTCTCACCATTCTAATCTGTCCTAGGGGGCTGCTGGGAGTCAGACTCAACTTAATGGCAGTGAGCTTGGTTTGAGTTGCCAAGTTTCTGTGTGCTCTCAAAGCAATAGCACCTGCCACACTTGCAGCATCTACTGTGTCCTAGGCAACTTTCTAATTGTTTTCTGATCGACTCTTGACACCAACCCAGTTATAGTCATCACACCCATTTTACAGATAGGGCTCAAGAGTCCAACTCTTCCAGAATGACATTCCTTAACTATCAGAGTTGAGTTTCAAATCTGAGCCTTTGAATGCCAGCATGCCCTGTTCGTATCATGGGGATCTTTACAAGGATGACCTCAGTTGTGGAAGAATTAAGTTTAAAAATAGGAACGATCACCACATTCTTATTGACACTATCCTGAGTGATTTGCTTTGAGTTGACACAGTATCAAATTGTGAAAGTGTGTGAGCTTTGGGTGGAGAGAAAAGATATTGCTGGACTTCAAAATGCCCACTGTGTGGCAGCGATGGGGACGTAGCAGCAAACAACATTTACAAATGTTCCAGTCTTTGTGTCATGTCTGAAATGATTAGAGACATGTTATGAATGTTCCATGTTAGAGTGCTTAACTTGACTTAGACAAAGGGAGAGAAGTTGCCTCCCCTATCTCAGAGAAAATATGTAATGTAAGCTGGCCTCGGGGGCACTTGGAATTACAGACTGAAGCACTGCAGAGTTATATTGTTCTTTTTCATCTGTCTTCGTGGTTGCTCTTTGTGAGTGGGGTCTGTCTGGTTAGGCCAGTCTTCTCTATTCTGTCAAAACCAAGCCTCCTGATGCTCAGTTCTCATGTATTCCCACGTCAGCCATTGAAAGGGGTGGCATCACTCTTTCTGATCCCAGTTTTAAAGACCTGAAGGAAAACACAAATTAACCCAATTTGAACTGTGAGCAGTGAGCCTGGTCAATGTGAAGGTGACAAGTGTCATTTGAATTTTGAGACCATTTAGTTTAATAGGAGAGAAGTATTTTCCAGCAGGAGGGAACTGTTGTGTACTAAAAGTTGCCCACCAGAAACTGGGGAGAAAAGCTCGACTGGGTGAGGTTTTTGTAGTAAGTTGTTTTCCTAATAGGTGAACATTAAGCAACTCTCTCTGAGTGCATCCAAGGACATCTCCTAGGAAGGTATCTTTGGTCACAGAGACTACTTTTTTTTTTTTTTTTGTAAAAAAAGTTTCACTTGAACCTTATTTTTTTTGTTATGGTTTATTGAACAGTACAGTGTGGCTGTGACATTTTATTTCCTGATCAGGAAAAACATCATAGAAATTGCTGTGATGTTGAATGTAGTTTTCTCCTTTCAAAAAAGGTGAAATGTCAATTGATGATGAACCTCATTCTGGGTTC
The DNA here is from genome assembly GCA_004026705.1 of Nesogale talazaci. NCBI lineage: Eukaryota > Metazoa > Chordata > Mammalia > Afrosoricida > Tenrecidae > Nesogale > Nesogale talazaci. The sequence goes on along the minus strand of PVJH01034295.1, from coordinate 16,900 downwards.
AGAACGAAAATATTGACTTGTCGTGCATTTGGAGTTCATTCCGCCAGGCCAGACTAATAATCAAACTTTCTATTATTTAGCAGTTCTGAAAGATAGCATAGCAGTGTATAACAAAAAAGCCTGATTTGTGTCAGACGGAGGCTTTGCCACCACAGCAATGCACCTCTTCACACAGTCATCTCAGTGTGCCAGTTTGGGGCAAAAAACCCCAGCATGTTTCTCTTGTCCCATGCACTGGACTTCCCTGACCTCGCTCTATGGTATTTCTTTTTGTTTCTGCAACTGAAGAGGGACATAAGAGGACAGCAATTGATGACACAGGAGAGATGAGGGGAAAAAATGAGGAAGGTACTGTCAGTCATCCGAACAGATGAGTTTGAAAAATGTCTCCAGGAATGGAAATGTGGATTTGACAGATGTGTTAAATTTAATGGAGAACACTTTGAAGGTGATAAGGTTGTTTGTAAAAAAATTAAATACATATCTTTGAGGGGGAAAATACGGTTTCTTTTAGGTACACCCTCATATATTTATACTACAAACTGTCATTTATTGAATACTTTACCATGTACAGAACTTTCACAAATGTTCTTCTACTACACTGGACACTATCAGGCTTCCAGGACTGAAACCCATCTTCCTCATTTACACATGAGTAAGCAGACAGAGATGCCAAGCCAGGACCCACAGAGTGAATAAGCCGCAGAGTCAGAATTCAATGCAAATTTCCCGAGTCTATGTCTTATGTTGTGAAAGAAACAGGGAGGCTTTCCTAACTTGTAGAGACAGATTCAATCATGCGCTGCATGACTTTGGTGCTGCCTGCTTTCTTGTGCATAAATACTTCCAGCTCTGGAAATCCCACGACTGCTTCAGTAGCAGCGCTTTGTTAACAACATTGTTGGAGCAATAAGAAGCATGGCTCTCTGGCCAAGTTAGATGGTAGGTGTTCTGTAATAGCATTAGCTTTACAGGGTAGCTTTAGAAGGTATGTGGCAAAAGGCATTAGCTACATTTTTCTAAGACATCCACTTTATCACTGTGTGAAACTCTACAACATCCATCATGGATGCTTGTCAAAGTTTTTCTTTCTTTCTCTTTTCTTTCTCTTATTGAATCTTTCTGAAGTCAAGATAGAATCAAGTTTCTGGTAACACTTATTTCCTCATCCATTTTGCCATCTAGTCATTCATCGACCCCAAAACATCCCTCCGCAGACACATCCATCAATTACCCGTCTATTCATTCAGAAGTGTATTTACCACGTGTTTTATGGCAAGCCCTGGCCTAAGCATTGAAAGGAATAAAGACAATAGAACACAAACCTTTTTCCCATTGTGCTCTCAGTCAAGATTTGGAGATACCATGTATTAATAGATAACTCTAACATCACAGGCAGCTTTACTAAGGCTGTGAAGAATTCCGAGTGATTACATAGACAGATACTCAGTGAACAGTAGGTAATAGGATGTGTTAAGGGCATAAAACCTTGCTGCTTGATGAGAATATAATTAGGCATTGGGATAGTTAAAGGAAAGGCACCAGGACACGTGTGTTTACAGAAAGGTAGGATTAAAAAAAGACAACTGAAGAAACCCGGCTAATACTACCCAAGTGGGCAGTGTCTGGGGCCTCACTATTGAATCCCCATGGCAGGTGCCCTTTCTGAAAATCGCATGCCTGACTTCCCAGCATTTCGGGGCTACAGCATCTGCAAAGCATCCTCATTCTCCTTACCTGATTATAAGCTTTCATAACAACAGGTGTAACACAGATGTCAATTTGAAGGTCCCAGGATTCCAATGAGGCAGAGGACCCATACAGTTGCTGTGCCGTCAGTCCCAACTCGGAGCGATACTATGCATGTCAGAGTAAAACTGTGCTCTCTAGGATTTTTGATGGCTAATTTCCCCCCTCCCCCAGAATTAGATCACCAGATCTTTCAGGCACATCCAGTTACACTCAAACATTCCACATTTAATTAGCAGGCAAGCCTGTCAACTCAAGATTCTGCCTCCGAGGCTAACACCCACGGCCATCACATGGGTTCTGACCCATAGCATACCTGTTGGAGAGAATAGAGCTTCTCCACCAGGAATCCAAGACTTTACAGGAGGGGTCCTCAAACTTTTTAAACAGGGACCAGTTCACTGTCCCTCAGACCATTGGAGGGTGAGATTACGGTTAAGAAATAAAGAACAACTATGGACAGATTCACTGTGAGCCTGGGGTGAGTCGGCTGCTAAGCAGTACAGGCAGTGGTGGCAAAAACACCCCATGGCCAGATAAATGTCCTCGATGGGCTGCATGTGGCCCGTGGGCCGTAGTTTGAGGACCCCTGTCTTACATCTTCATGGGAGCAGATCCAAACATCAAGCCAATATATCCCCCTTCAAGTTAATTCTAACCCATACTGCTTCTGGAGGACCTGGTGGAACAACTCCTTTATGTTTCTTAGATAATAAATCTCTATAGGAGTGGAAAACATCATCTGTCTCCCACAGAGAAGCTGGTGGGTTTGAACTGATGACCTTGATGTTAGCAGTCCAGACGCTGCAGCACCTAAATGCTGGGAATCAGACCTGCTATTCTCAGAAAGGGCACCCACTGAGCCATTGGTACTCCCAGTCAGAGATTAGGGTGCCCTAATAGAGGTTTCAAGTGCTTTCAGTCCCTAGACATAGATACTCTCAATTATTAGCAACAACAACAACAACAACAACAACATTTCAGCCATAAAAGTGAGCGATCTTCCACCCACTGCCAATTTATACTGAGTAGGACACTTCGTGAATGGAAGCTCCCTCAAGTGTACTACGGCCAGAAGCAGGGAAAGGAGGTTGATTCTCCCTGCCACTGGTTGGCTGCTTTACAGAATGTCCCATCTTGGGGTTGACTGCACGATGCCAGCTCATATCCTGGGAGTATTGTGGCCCACCCACGTTGAAATAAAATCTATCACAAGCTTGAATTAACATTTCCAGAGACTCTTATGCTTTTTTTTTTTTTAAAGTATATGAGGTCAGATTTCCTTTGGGCCCTTCATGAATATGCCCATATTCATGAACTACTTTGCATGCTTTAAGGGTTACCGGTTATGCCTCCTAAACTGAATACTGCTAGCCAAGCTTTTTCTCATGGACACCCAAGTTGATGCGAAATGAAACTCACCTCTCAGACATTCTCTGAGTTCTGCTTATGCTGTACTCCACACAGAGGAGAAAGAAATGTTATGGGGTTCTGACTTCTCTCCCGTAAGTTGGCTTCCTTGTCTACGAGTAGGTGAAGCATGGCTGATCCAAATCACGGACAATTTGCTTTTCCTGCTGCGTTCTTGGTGGATCTGACAGGATCCATAGCCTGCAAGGAATCAGGCACCTTACAGAGGGATATGAAGTGGAGAAATACCAATCCCAGAGGCTTCTGGGAGTGGGTTCCATGGTGCAACATTTTCCAGTTGCCTCTGGATGAGTTCCTGATTGAGGACTAGGGCCAAAGCTGTTGGGAGCTGCATTTCAGTGGGTTGGTATCAAAACTGCTGGGGGGCCAGAAGGGAGGGTATGCCAGATGAGATCACAGCCTTACAGATATGATGTTATCGGCTTCAATTGGAGACAGAAGATGTCCCCATGACATATGAGCACCCTCGACTCTTGTCTAATACCAGCCAGAGCAGGGTGGCCCTGCTCACTGACTGATGCACGGGTAGCAGTGACCAGAACCCAAGTGACTTGGCGAGCTTCCTAGCAATTTGAGCAGACAGCAGGTCTCAGTGTCTTGTTGGAGGTCTTCTGATCCAAGGAAGGAGCCCTGGTGGTCCTGGTGATGGGCTAGGCATGGCACTGTGAAGGACCGGGTCATCCCTTCCAACCAACCCAGGCCTCCGGGGCAGAAACATGAAGCTGAGTGACCCTGGAAGGACTGCCAGTCTCAGAGACTGCAATGGAGCACTTCTACTTTGTCTTTATGCAGGGCCCCAGTGCATCAGCATGAAGTTGATGGCATTGTGTTTGCTTTCCTGATACTCGGAAACTGCTTTTGGCCAGTGAAATGAATTGCATCTTACGTGTCCATGAGGTATATTGAGAGGAGACACAATCGGCTGGGAACTAGGGACCATGTGTGAACTTTTGGTTACATCCTGGGTCACCTAGGAAGATACTAGGAATGATAATAAACACCTGAGTAAGATGTCTGTTACCCCCCCCTACACACACCAAAAACAACCAACCAAACACCACCAACAAAACAAAAACACACACTGTTTTGTTAATTCTTGCAGATTTTCTGACGGGAGCTTGTAAATGATTAGCCAACATCACACGGACTCTGGTGGCATAGTGGTTACAAGTTGGGCAGCTGACCCTAAGGTCAACAGTTCAAAATCCCCAGCCTCTCAGAGGGAGAAAGATGAGGCCTTCTACTTCCGTAAAGAATGACAGTCTCCGAAACACAGAGGGGTTGTTCTGCCATGTTTGGACCCAAGACTCACTGGATAGTGGCAGAACCGCCGGGATGGAACCCCAAGTCTTCTCTCTGTGATTGCATGCCTTCTCCATCAAAAAAAGGAAAGTCTCTCCCCCCTTTTCTCCCAAAAGCCCTCAATATAAATGTTGTAAAGTAAACATAATAACATTGGAGACGTTTAATCAAAGTTTATAACATTACAAAGATCTCCTCGGTATAACTAAGAGATGTGTGAGGAGACCCAGTGAAGGTAATATTCTTATGTCCCGATCAAGACAGGTTGGCAAATACCCACCTGTAGATTTAGAATAGACAAGAAAACCCTCAGTGCCGTCAAATTGATTCCAGTTCAGCAATCTCAGAGGTCAGGGCAGACGCCTTCCGAGGTTTCCTGAGAGCCGGGATAGCTACAGGAGCAGACGGCCTCAAGTGTCTTCCTCAGGGCAAACTGGTGCTTTGAACCTTTGGGCTCAAAGCCCAATGCTTACCCCCCTCCATCACCAGGGCTCCTTCTACTGTAGCCAAAGCCTCTTTCAGAACGTTGGATGCGGCACCGGCACAGCGGTGAGGACCCTTTGGAGTTCTAATGTGCGATGGAGATGGATTTCACAGACAAGAATGAGGGGCAAGGATGTCAGGGGATCCCAAGTCACACTCGTGGAAGCCGGTGCGGGAAGGAATCGAACTGGTTTCATGACTGCCAAGCTCGGTCTCAGAAAAACAAAGGAAGCGAAAGCGCTTTGGATTTTGTAGCAGGCTTCTTCTCTTCTGTTCCCGTCTGCCTGGCTCGTTTGCACTGGAATTATTAAACTGAACGGGGGTGGGGTGACTGGGTGGAATGCAGATACTATTGCTTTCAGAAAATGAGGCTCCACTGGGCGGCTCTTTCTTACTGTCTCAGCTGGGGGAAAGAGCCCCTAGCCAGAGAGAATCAAATACTTTTCAAATGTCTCATTAAAATAAAAAGGTGATTCTTGCATTGGTACCATGATAAAGACTACAAAGCAACAACATGAAAACTCCCTGGTTTACCCTTCTGAATAGGCCTCCGCTCCAGCCGCAGAATCAATTAGCCGCCACCCCATTATCTGTAACCCTGAGAGAGCGCAACCCAGGCTTTGATCTGCCAGTGTCAAGGAAACTGATAAAAACTCGTTCTGTTTCTAAGCTTTCCAGGCCTGAAATTCTCTTTTCCCTTTAGCACACTATAAATGACCCTCTGAAGTGGCTGGGCATTCTTGCACAGCCTTGTTTCCAATCTATTCATAACCACGGTTATCAATTATTATACCAGCTGGAATTTCTGAGGGCCAGGAGGCTGTCAGGAGCTCTAATTGTGGTGCAGGGATAAAAGCAAAAACACACAAATTTTAACCAATCATAATTAACTTATTCTCCAAGTGCAAGGAAAAAAAGAAAACCCCCCAAAACAAAACAACAAAAACCAAGGCCTATGAATCCCTCTCAGCTAATCACTCTTGAAAGCAGCCATGGAGGGGAGAGAGGGGCGCTTTCATTGCGACGGTTGCTCCCGATTGGCCTATGGCGCCAGGTTCCCCGGGAAGGAGAGGGGCCAACTGGCATCCAGAGAAGCTCTCAAATCACTGGGGCTTTTTAAAGCCCCCAAATCGTTTTTTAAAAATCCCAATTTTTCCAAGGAGTGTGCTTTTCAAGCATCTGATGGAGCTGTGAATAAAGAGGCATCAGTTTCTCGTGGCGCCTAAACAACTGATTGTGTGGCCCCAAATATTTCGCTAAAAAAACAACAACAACAAACTACTGTTCAGTGGGAGCTATCACATTAATAAAAGGGACACGTGTGACCTGGAAGGGAGCCTTCTTGATCCGATCCATGGGCACAAGGTCAAGGGACAGAAGGAGGTAAGGGAGAGCCTGCGCTTAGGGCTTGGCACTTAGTAGGTGCTTAAGAGGTTAGCCTTTGTCCCTGCCCTGCTCCCCTTTTAGGCTGGCAAATAGCCAAATGTCTTGAAGGCATCTGGCTAGTGGCAGAGGCACTGAATGGAAGGCCCATGATGTCATGGAAAAAGCATGGCTTTGGAGTGTGACAGGTCGCTGTGTGTAAGCCTCTCTGCGGCTCGGTGTCTCTCTTTCACAATCACGATCGCTTGCCCAATTTGTAGGGTTGCAATGGGGGTTACAAAAATGCTCTAAGCAAAGTGTCTGATACACTTGGTCGGTGCCAAGTGGATGTTTGCTGTGGCTCCTGATGGTGCTTTGGTGGCGGCGACTGAATAAACGTCATTTCTAGGCAACGGCTGCCAAGACCGCCTCCTCCCTCTCCGTCATTATGGAACATTTGCACATTTGCATCTCTCATAGTCCTTGTTAGCACAGTAGATCTGGGGAAGGCTTACAACCTCAAAGATGCTAGAGATGTGCCCCCAAAGAAAAGACGGAAAGCCTTAGGTTTCAGGAAAAAAGAAGACAGGGTGACCCTATTAAATGAGTTTTCCTAGGCAGTGAATAAGTGCAAATCGGGATATCTGGATTTGGGTACTAGTGTGTAGTTTGGCAAAAACAATTGGCTTAAGAAGATGTCAGCAGCGTGTAGTTGCGGTGTGCCATGCAAAACGCGAGTGTGCCCATGACATTCCTGCTTGAAGAGGAGTTGAACCAGGATTCTCCGGGCAGCTCTTGTTTATAGGAGTAAACATAACTATGCCCTAAGATTTTTCATAAAGGAACCTGTTCTTTCTTTCTTTTTTTTTGGTGGGCATCACTGTGCCCTGGTAGGAGTAGGAGGCCCAATCTTGCTCCTGGAGAGCTGCTGCTACATATGAACCACCAATCCTATGGGCTGCAGTTCTGCACTCAACCACTACACAACTGGGGCTCAGCCCAAAGGGACCTTTTCTCAGAGCATTCAGACATGTGGTTGAAAAACTAAATCCATGGTCATTTGAACCAATTTTGAATCATGGCAATGAATGGGTTGTTGAATAGAGTAGTTCCGTGAGGTTTTCTTGGTTGGAAGATGTACTTGATTCCTTATCTTCTTTCTTCATCTCATCTTTGAGAAGCTTTAGAGGCCAGTCTTTTTTCATCTTCTGTGCCTTCTTCATTCATTACTTGGGTCCTTTGACTCAGATCATGCCTTCAATGACGTCTCAGTGGTCCTCAGATCTCTACCCAGACCTAAACTTGTACATTCCATTGTGCATTCAACAGATATGCATGACTGACAATCAAGCTTATCAACTCAAAATGTTCCAAACAAATCTTTACATGCCATACACATCACAGCTACAGACATCATATTGATTTTATTCCCAATCTTTAAAACATCCTTGCCTTTTCTCATACACCCTGGATCTAGCTCATTAGAATATCACGCCAGTTCTCCCATCTCCCTCTGTGCACTGCTACCAGCCAAACGCCAGACATCATGTTTCACCTGGATCCCTAGTGTCATTTTCCAACTACTTACTCTGCTTCATTTTCTGCCACCCACCTCCACATCCTCAGATTATTCTTAAGAGTGTAGTCAAGTGACTCCTTGAAAAAGAGATCATGCCACTCTGCTTTTCCCGTTTTCACTCAGGATAAATGCAATATCCTTAAAATGGTCTGTAGAGCTTGATCCGATATGACCGGACTCTATATCTGTGACTTCCTCGCTGACTCCTTTGACATATACCCCACACTGGACATCTCTCTGACAGAGTCACATGGAACAAAAGTGACCAACCTATTGCTATCAAGTTGGTTTCAAGTCATAGCAACCCCAAGTGACAAAATAGTTCCCAGGATCTCGAGAGGAACAGATTGCTGCTACTTCTTTCTCCTGTAGAATAGCTGGGAGGTCCAAACAGCCGATCTGTAGCTTAGAAGACAAGTGTGTAACTATCATGCTATTCTAAGCAACACTAAACCTCTCCAATCCTAGGCGTCACATAACTCAGAACTTTTTATGCGGATTGACCGCTCTTGAAACTTTCTGCCTAGAAGTATGCAAATCTTTGCTCATATGGCACCTCAATGTGATCTATGCCAACAACATCATTTAATATTGCACATTGCTTTCTGCAGGATTCTTATTCCCTAGCCTTTATCATGTCTACTATGCATTGCTTGCTTTCCTCTACCAAATGTAAGCTCCATTAGGACAAGGATTATTGTCTTTTCTGTTCACTGTTTTAACCTCCACACCTAAATAGAACTTGGATCCATGTAGTTCCTCGACACATATTTGTCCAAGTAATGAATCATTAAATAGGAAGCAGTGAGTGATTGATTTAGACAAGCAGTGGCATCCTCTACTATTGAAACAAAAACAAAATAATTGGCAGAAAGACTTGGACAATTGTCAGGGAGAGGCAGAACCAGAAAGAACAGGGACATCTTGGCTTTCGAGTGCTCAGAGGTTCACAAGGCATGTGCCTAAGTGAGGCGCCTTACATGAGAGTCCTGCATGTCTCAGATAAAGAGGATCATGTGCAGCTGCTCTAGCTATGATGAGTGCAAGAACTATTTTTATAAAGCAGAGAGGAAGATAGTCCTGTAGGCATGATGTAAAGGTCTGAAACATGTTGTACCATCTTAGAGAGTATGTTGAGTTATGCAGTTCACTCCAGGGACACCTCATTCATGGATTATTAAATGTATTTTTTAATTAAAAGCCTCAGAATGAAATTTACAACTTGTTTCAAGCCAAGAAAGCATTCCCAGGAAATTGTGGGGGGCTCCATGACATAGGAAATGCTCTTGGGAACTCTCACTGAGTGGGAATATGTATATGTGGAGGCAGGAGAAAAACTTTTGAGATATGTCTTCATCATCTCTAAGCTCTGAAACCTTGGACCAACTGCTTCACTTCTTTGAACTTGGATTTCCTCTTCTAAACAGTGGGGATAAAGTTATTTGTTCTTTTACGATTAGACTAGAGACCAAATAAAACAACACATGTGCATTTGGGGAGGGAGGGTTCATTTCAATGACCACGGTAGAAAAATCCTTAAAATTATACATCAACAAAGAGTGAAACACTCATGCAAAGTTATGAAACACAATTTAATTAGGAAACCAAAATAGTTAAAAATACCTATTGGGCATCTATTCTAATCCCAACATTATGTGAAGGTTAGAAGGTCTGGAACAAGGTTCTTATCCTTGAGGCATAAACAGCCTTGTGGTGCATGCGTGTAGTCGTGACACAAGGCAGGGTCCTTTACATGGAAATTCACAAGTGCTTTCTCTCACTGTATTCTGCTGCCTATTTACTGAGTGGTTACACCTTGAGTCGCCAACTTCAAGGTCTGCAGTTCAAAGCCACCATCCATTTGGTGGCCTTTCTACTCCCATCAAAACATCCAGCCTCAGAAACCCACAGGACCGTTCTACTCTGTCCTACAGGGTCACAGGACATCGGCATCGGCTTGCTGACAGTGTGTTTGCTTTGGATTTTTGAAGACAAATAGGCTTCAGGCCTTCTAAGGTAAATGACGTCATGAGACACGTCAACTGTGGAAGTATTCGTAAATTGGCGAAGTAGGTTCTTCAAAACTGAACAAGGATTGAGTGGCAGAAATAAATTTAATCTTTTTGCTGTGAACCTGGTGGTTTTTCCATAACTTTGTCTAGGCCACATCTCCCCACATATCCTTCATTATCTCTCCAAATCAGAGCAAATGGACAGATAACACTTTTCTAAAATGAGCAGAAGTGCCACTGTAAGGTTTCCAAGTCTGTAAATCTTTGTGCAAGCCATCTGCCATGTTCTGTGCCTGAGAAACAGCGGACCAACAACCGTGTGGTTTGCGCCAAGGGCTTTACCTCTGCTCCCTCTGGGGTCCTCCCTCCTATAGAAGTAAGGTATCTTTTAAAAAGGATATACCAGTGTGGGGGGAACCTCTAGTGGTAGGTTGGATTGTCTAGAGCAGTGGTTCTCAACCTGTGGGTCGTGACTCCTTTGGGGGTCAAACAATCCTTTCACAGGGGTCTCCCAATTCATAAGAGTAGCAAACTTATAGTTATGAAGTAGCAATGAAAATCATTTTATGGTTGGGGGGGAGGTGTCACCAAAACATGAGGAACTGTATGAAAGGGTTGCGACCTTAGGAAGTTTGAGAACCACTGCTTTAGAGAGACTAAAACCTCAGAAAGGGCTTTAGATCAAGAAGCAATCTTCAATAAAGCAGTCATCAAAGCCTAGTACAATTTAAATCAAGGGACCGGAGGCTAGTTGGAGTCCTCTTCAGACTTGCACAGCTGCAGGTGAAATGACACAGAGAGGTAGAGTGAGAAGCAGACTAGTGGGTGCAAAGACACATGGTTCCATTTTCAGTGGAAACATGGCCGGGTGCTGAGAACTCTTAGGGGCAGACAGTCCACATGGGCCTGTCTCTAGAGGCAGACCCAGAGTCCCAGCAAGCAGAAAGGTGAAGTGACAGAAAGAGAGGAGAGAACTCCTCATTGTATCTCTTAAGAAAAGTCTACACCTCTCATGAGATGTCATCGATGCAGGTTGAACTCCATACTGACACATAAAATCTCACTGCCACACCCCACATAGGCACATACCTAATCTTGTGAAATTGATGTCTATCGCAAGGAGGAGAAATGGGGAGGGAAAGTTATCCTAATGTCAGGAGGCCCGGTGATGTGGTGTATTAAGTGTTGGAATGCTAAGCTAAAAATGTGTGATTCAAACCCACCTATCATTCCATTGGAGAAAGATGAGACACTTCCATAAAGATTTACAACTTTGGAAACCATGTACAATAGCTCTGTTTTGCCTAATCGGGTAATTATGAGGCTGCATTAACTTGATAGCAATGGGTTTATTTTAGTTGTTGTTTTCATATTAATGTGATATATGACTATTCCAGGCCTATCACTATTTTCTTTCATAAAACTGTTGCTATTAATTAAATTAAGACTCATAATGGCCCTACAGCACAGAGTAAAACTGCTCCATAAATTTTCCAAGATTGTAATTTTTATTGATGTAGCTCACCACAAATTTCTCATATGAAGTAGCTGATGGATTTGATCTACTAACCTTCTGGTTAGCATATGCAATGGTTAATGTCAAGAATCATGCAGAAGGGCCACCTAAGAAGGCGCAAGAGAAACAAGGCTGGAGTACAAGACAAAGGAAAGGAGACATAGACTGAACTCTGCGACCTCTTTGTATCACTCCTTTCCTTTGTACCTTGAAATGATTGATGTAGAACCTCCTAGAGGGTAGAGATTGTATCTTCTCCCTCCTCCTATCCTTTCTCATGCTTCCCTGCTTACTTTCTTGCTACCTTTAATCTTTCCTTTGAGAACTGAAAACCTATATTGAACAAGTACTGTATTAAAACACAATCAACAGCAAAACAGGGTTGGTCACACTGCTTATGGAACTTGCCACCAAAGAGAAATGCAAAGAAATAATCAGAAACATAAAGTGTGATCAGATATTTTTATATAGAGAAATGAAGGGATGCTATGGCCTTCCAGGATTGGGGGATATCTGTTTTTATGATATCTGTATTTATATTACTTAATAAAGAGATCTCCGGTGGTCCAGTGGGTTAGGCATCAGGCTGCTAACTGTTACATCAGGGGTACTGTCAATTCACTAGCTAAGAGAGACAGATGAGGCTGTCTGTTTTTGTAAAGATTTACAGTCTCAGAAACACATTGTATAAATTTTCTATGAGTAGGAATTAAATCAATGGCAGTAGGTTTGGTTTTTGAAAAACCACATAATTGATATTTCCCAGTGTTTAGCTGATTTTGACTCATGGGAGTCTCATGTTAGTGAGAATATGTTTTAGGGTTTCCAGTGGCTAGTTTTTTTGGATGTAGATTAGTAGGTCTTTCTTTCAAGGTGGCTGTGGGTAGCTCAAGACCTCCAATGTTCATTTAAAAGTCTAGTATGTCAATGGTTTGAAGCATATACAATCTCCATTGCCAGTACTTGTGGGTATTAGATGCCCCCTAGTCAGATTCAAGTTATAGTGTCCTCACATACAGAAGACCCAAACACTGCCTGGTTCTGCCCCTTCATTACAGTCATCACAGGCATGGATTCAGCATTGCTGCAGCCACTCTGTCAGTCCATCCTATCAGCAACCTTCCTCTTTTCTGCCTCTTTACCAAATATGATGTCCTTCTCTAGGAAGAGGTCATTTCCGATAATATGTCCTAAGTAAACCAAAACAAACTCACTCTTGGTGACTCTCTGGGAAATGGAAGAACCATCCTGTGAGTTTCTGTCACAATAATTCTGTACAGGAGTAGATAGCATCATCTCTCTCCCATAGAGTGACTTACGGTTCTGAAGTGCACATCTTACAGTTAACAGCCAAGGCTTAACCCACTATGCCAGCAGGGCTTCTATGCCCAAAGTATAGGAAAGCAAATCTTGCCAACTTACTTTTTAAAATTTTTTAAAAATAAATTTGGAGGGGGGGTGGCATCCCTGCCCTCTGGTGGTGGGAGTAGGAGGCCCAGCCTTGCTCCTGGAGAGCTGCAGCTGGATTTGAACCTCCAGCCCAGTGGGCCGCTGTCCCATGCACAACCACTACACCACTGGGGCTCAGCTCACCAACTTACTTTTAAGAAGCATTCTGTCTCTACTTTCACCGAGACAGAGGAGTTCATTCTTCTGGAAGACCATGGTATACTCAACATTCTTGGCCAATATCATAATTCAGATGCTTCATTTTTTCCTCAGATCTTCTTTATTCATTGGGCTGCTTTCATATGCATATGAACCATGGAAAATCTCATGGCTTCTTTCGGGTTTCTTTAACATCTTTCATAGTGTAATATATGTAAATATACAAGTAAATCCAATTAATACAGATATTATTCAAATTTATATACCAACCACTAGTGATGTGGAAATTGAAGAACTTTACCAATAGCTTCAGTCTGAAACAAATCAAACATGCATCCAACATGAATTGATAAATCTTGGTTGTTGGAATGCAAAAGTTGGGAAGAGATAAATGAAAAGTAGTGGGAAAATATATGACCTTGGTGCTTGAAAGGAAGCTGGAGATCACATGCTAGAACTTTCAGTAAATAACTTTGTATTCACAAACACCATTTTTCAACAACATACATGGTAACTGTGCACACAGACATCTTCTGATGGGATACACAGAAATTGAATGGACTATCTCTGTGGGAAGAGGCCATGGAAAAACTCAGTATCAGCAGCTAAAATAAGAGCATACGTCAAATAAAGAACAGAACATCAATCAGTCACATGTGAGTTCTGAATGAAGCTGAAGAAAATGTGAACATGTTCACGAGACCCAACATATGACTTAAGAATGTCCCACTTGGGTTCTGAGAATATCTGAAGAACAGATTTGATGAGTCCACATTTAAGGCATGATGTGCTGTAGGAGAACATTAAGAACATTGTACATGCAGTGGCCTGAGAAGCTGGAAAAAAACAATAGGAGGAAAGATAAAACTGAAATGGACTTTCGTGACAAGCAAATTTATCACAAACAAACCAAAAGAACTTAATATTCAAAGACCGCAAAAGTCATTAACAAGACAGGAAAGAAAAGATCAAAATGGATGATAGAAAACACTATGAAACTTGTTCTTCTTTTAAGTCATTTTATTGTGGAGATCTTACAGCTCTTCTAGCATCCCATACATCAATCATATCAAGCGTATTTGTATATATGTTGCCACCATCTTTTCCAAAACATTTTCTACTTGAGCCCTTGATTCAAGCTCCTTTCCCCCTCCTTACACCCTCCTCCCCCTCTCAGGAATCCTTGATCAATTATATATAATTATTATTTCATATCTTACACTGCCTGTTGTCTCCATTCACCCACATTTCTGTTGTTTGTCCCCTTGTGGGGTACTTGATATTCAATCTTGTGATGGAGTCCCCCTTTCTTCCCCTCCCCTCCCAGACCATCCTGCTACCCTCATGGTATTGCTACTCCCACTACTGTTCGTGGGGGGTTATCTGTCCTGAATTCCATGTGTCAAGGCCTCTTATCTGTTCTAGCCAGATCTGTTCTCTGGTCTAGTCAGATTTGTAAGGTATAACTGGGTCTTGGTAGTGAGGATAAGCAAACATTTAGGAACTAGAGTAATGAAGTGTGTTTCGTCAGTGCTATACTGCACCTTTGTTGAATCATCCCTTCCTTATAACCCTTCTATAGAGAATAGCCAATTGTCTATAGACTGTCTTTGGGGGTCCATTCCAAACTTCTTCATTCACATCAAAATAGCTGCTTGCTCTGGATCTTTTGATGTTTGATACCTGATTCTGTGAACACCTCATGATTACACAGGTTGATATGTGGACTTACTTGCTTCCCTGCTGGCTGGCTGTTTGGTCAACTTCAAGCCTTTCAGACCTCAGATACTATATCTATTGATAAACAGGCACCATACTCTCTCTTCACCAACTTTTATTATATACCCATTTTGTCTTTAGCATTTATTTTGGGAAGGTGAATATCAAAGAGTACCAGGCTATTGGAACAGAGTGTTCTTGTATTAAGGAAGAGCTTGCATTGAGGTCCAAAGTCTGTTAGCTGAACACTTAACATATAAATATATGTATATTTACCTCTAGTCCTTTCATTATAAATTAGTATATTTACATATATACATGTCTATAGCGATACCTCTATAAATAGCTTTTGCCTCCTATTTCTTTCCTGTACTTCCTCTCACCTTCCTTTCATCCCACTATCATGCTTACACTACATTGGCTCTCAGTGATTCCTCCCAGATACATTGCACTAGATTAAACCACATCAAGCATTTTACACATTCCTCGCCATCAATTTTAGACGTATTTGCTCCCTTATCCTTGAGTTTGTTGACTCACCACTTCCGCTCACTGCCCCCTCCTCTAACCTTGTCCCCCTGGAACTGCTGGTCCTGTCAGTTTCCCCTTGGGATTATTCATCCTGCCTATCTTTTATGGATAGATATTAAAACATGTTCTTAATCTCAGAGTAACTAAGGCAAATAGAAGAAATGAGGAAGTTGAAGAAAAGCTGAGCAGAGAATTGCATAGGACTGCTCAAGAAGACAAGGCAGTGTAATGTAGTGAACAAAAACCTAGTTAGACAACCAAAAAGGAACAACCTGCTCAGCATATGCTAAACTAGAAGAACCCAAGGGAAAATCCAAGCCCCAAGTTGCAATATTGAATGATCCTATGGACCAAATATTGAAATATGCAGAAAACATCAAAAGAAATGAAAAGAATACATGGAGTTACTGTGTCCCAAAGAACCAGTGAACATTGACCACTCTGAAAATCAGTATATGAGTAAGAACTAATGGTGTCAAAGAAAGAAGCTCCAGCTGCACCGGATGGATTAGTCAAAATCAAGGCTCCAGAAACTGATGGAATACCAACTGAAATGTTTAAACAAGCTAATGAAACATGTATACCAAGAAATTTAGAAAACAAATACCTGTGTACATGCACAATGGAGTGGCTCTCTCCAGAGAGTCCAATTTAACACACCCTGTTCTGTCAGCAGCTCATCTTTGCTTGATAAATGGTGTGAACGTTCACATCTCATCAGTGTGCTTTAGTGTCAGGTATCTGGAACCATGAAGGACACTTCTCTTTTGTTTGTTTTCCTTAAACTTCTACCTATTGTAACTAATTGCTGGCTGTTTATCAACATCCTTATTTTCTTCTTCCTAAAACTCCACTGTACTTCACTTCCCAGTCCCTCTTTAGCTATGTGTGCACTGGTACTTGAATTATAGCTGAGAAATTATGGGAAAATTTAGGTTCACCACTGCTAGGGATGATGCAAACAATTCTCTGGCTTGGATGCTTTCTATTTTTCCTCTCTTATTCCTACTTGCCGATAATGATGATGAAACCCTACAGATAGCACAGTCACGATATGGAAAGAGTATGGGTTCCAGAAGGGCCACATGAACAAAAGAAATCACATGGACCTATTTACTTTCCAAGAATCAAACTAGAATCGACTTTTGATTTTATTGAATCAATGTGTTAAACTTTAATCCTACAGCTATATTGAGCCAATCCATTCTTTTTTTTAAGTCATTTTATTGGGGGCTCATACATCGTTTTCACAATACATAAATAAGTATACTGTGTCAAGCATCTGTACATGTCCACTTCTATTATCGTTTTCCAATCGTCCACCTTTTCCCTTAAGCTCCTAGTATCAGCTTTTCCACCCCTTCCCCTCTTCCCCTGCCCTCTCCTCCCCACCAACCCTCAATACTTTATACATTGTTATTTTTCTGTCATATATTACACTGCCTGACCTCTCCCCCAACCCACTCCCCTGATACCCATCCTTCAAATAGGAGCTTATGTGCATATCCTTGCCGTTGGTTCCGTCTCTCTACCCCACCTTCTTTCTACCCTTCCAGCCTCTCCAATCGAACCATTGGCCCAAAGGGGCCCATCCATTTTGGTTTTCCC
>PVJH01034294.1:0-12683 GCA_004026705.1 Nesogale talazaci | reverse complement strand
GGATTACAGGCAGAAGAGGGTGGCCTCAGGATTAGAGGAAGGCTTAGGAGCAACCTGTGATATGCAGATGACCTCCCCTTGCTTACTTTAAGTGTGGAGGACATGAAGGATTGATGAATATCAGGGATTGCGACCTTCCGCATGAAAGACAGTTCCATAGGGAGAGAAGAACGCAGATCCTCACACCTGACCTGCAGAACCTCATGATAAACAGAGACAAAACTGAAGTTGTCAAGGATTTCATTGTGATTGGGTCCGCAGTCAATGCTCATGAAAGCAGCAATCAAAGAGCTCAAAGGACACATTGTACTGGGCAGATGTGCTGCACGAACACTCTTTCAAGTGTGGAAAATCAAGGCTGTGACTTAGAAAGGGCTCATACTTAGTTCGAGGCTTTCTTGTCACTGTTCTAAATCTCTTTTAAGCATTCTGAAACAATGGCCCTGTATTTGTCCTTTGCACTGGACCTCACAAATTATAGTCACGAATAGGGCCCGGCCCTACTGAGAAATGTATCACAGATACACGAAACCAAGCCTAACCCATAATATCTATTGCCATCAAGTCAGACCCAACTCATAACAACCCCCACAGAGGGTTTGCAGGCTCTGTAAATCTCTATAGGAGCAGAAAGCCTTATGTTTTCCCCACGGAGCAGCTGAGAGGCTTGAACTGCTGACCTTATGGTGAGTCATAGAACACATACACAACAAAGTGCCGGTCACTCTGGAAGCTAAACCCATTATCTTACCTCATGGCCATGGAGTCGGTGCTGATGTCCAGAGTCCTGAGTAATTCTCTTATAGAGTGACAGTGAAAGCACCGACACAAATGATGTGTCCTTGACAAATTGCTTCACTCACCGAGCCTTCCTGAAGCTGGAAGTTGTTGATTCTCAACACTGACTGCATGTCAGAGCCTCCCACAGTTATGAGTCAATCTGACTCAACACAGCCCTAGGTAAGAGAACAAAACACAGCCCAACCCCGTTCTCTCCTCACACGTTTTATGTTCCAGCCCGTCATTGCAACCACTGTGTCAATCCGTCTTGCTGAAGAGTGTGGTAACATGAAGTTCATGGGGAAAAGGAAAGGAAAGGTAATGAATGTTTTTTCCGTGAACTGTTTGAATCCCTCTTATATCTAATCCATGTCGTCGGTTGGAAGTTGGGCTGCTAGCCAGTTCGAGACCACCAGTGGATCCTGGGGTGAAAGACGAGGCTTTCTTCTCTCTTAAAGATTTAGAGCCCATGAAACCCTAGTTCTGCTCTGTTCCATGGGGTCACATTGAGGTGAAATCAACTCAGCGGCGGTGAGTTTAGATTTGGTTGGATCATCAAATCAATGTCAACTCATAACAACACACGGCCATTCTAGAGGACAGAGCAGAACTGCCCCCGTGGGCTTCCAAGACTATCAATATTTAGGGAGCAGAAAGTCTCATCTTCCTCTTCAAGAGCACTGATGGGCTCAAACTGCCGAGTGTGTGGCGAGCAGCCAAAGATGTGACGCACTGAGCCACCAGGACCCCCCCTCTTTTTACATGATTTCATTGGTGGCTCTTACAGCTCATATAACATTCCATACATCATTTGTTTCAAGCGTATTTGTATACATGTTGCCATCTTCATTTCCAAATATTTTCTACTCGAGCCCTTGGTATAAATTCCTCTTTCCCCCTCCCTTTTTTAAATAAATCATTTCATTGGGCTCATACAATTCCCACCACGATCCGTACATACGTCAATGGTATGCAGATCACATTTGCACACTTGTTGCCCTCATCACTCTCAAAACATCCTCCCTCGACTTAGGCCCCCAGTACCAGCTCCTCATATTTCCTCTCCCTCCCCACTCCCTTTCCCACATGAATCCTTAATAATTCACAAATTATTATCACTTTTTCATATCATGCATTGTCTGATCCCTGAAATTGGTTCCCCTTTTCCATTCCACCATCACTCCACCTTCCTGGTATCATCACCCTCACCAGTGGCAGGACCACTCTTTTTTTAAAAAATAAAAACTTTTATTTGAGGACTCTTACAGCTCATGTAATGATCCAGACATCAATCATATCAAGCACATTTGTACATGTGTTGCCATCATTGTTTCCCAAACATTTATTTTCTATTAAGCTCTTGATGTCAGCTCTTATTTTTTCCTCCTCTCCCCCACCCTCATGTCCTCTTGATTAATTATAGATTATTATTATTATTTTTATATCTTACACAAACCACTGTCTCCCTCCCCCCACGGTTTGGGTTGTTCATCCCCCTGGGGGGTATGTGTTTGTAGGGGGTGCAGTTATGTGTCCCTCATCACTTCCCCATTCCTCCCCTAATCTCTCCACCTTTTCCCTGCCTTTCTGGTATCACTATTCCCATTCCTGTTCTTAGGTTCCACATATCATGAGTTCTTATGATGTATCCATATCTTGGGCATATGCTCTAGTCTAGGCCACTTAGATCAATGCACCAGAGTCCCTCTGGCAGATTCTTCTCCAACAGAAGTTTTATGAAATTTCTGCAGGTGATTGATGCAAACTCAAGTCTGAAAAGCACACACCTCGACAACCTCTAAGGTCCCCTCTCAGGGCTATTGCCCATGATTGTGGGTCAAGTCCCATGATCTTGTTGAGATTCATGTGAGAGCTGCATTCTGCATACGCTTCAATTTACAACTAGAAAGATATGCTATCTAATTTATATACAACTTGTGGCCTAGTGTCCCTAGATGTGTACAACCTACTTGGAGAAGTTTGGGACGAAATAAGTGATGCTCTGTAAGAGACCTCTTTCTCCAAAAGTTGTATCTATTATCTGTCCCTCAAAGTGCTTTCCACAGAGAGTAATATTCCTTTAAGGAATGGCTTCTGTCCAGGTGTGTGGCCTGCCTTGCTATCATGCTTGGGCATTTGGGGGAAGATCGGTGTCTGTATCTGGTAAGTCAAAACAAGGAGTGACTGCCCATCGGTTCAAGACAGAAACCAAAGTTTCTGTCTCATCAACTGGTTCATGAAAGAGTTCGACCCTTAGTCACCTTGGAAAATACTAACATATTGGATAGTTGATACTAAGTAAGATTTCTTGTCTGTACTCTGAACTGTTCTGGACACAACATGACAAAGGGAAATGCCCCATCCACACCCCTTGTTGTGCCCAAATGTTTGATATGCTCAAGTCATAGTCTCCCTACAAGAACTATTGAAAGGATTGAAGAGCAAAGATATCACTTTGAGGAGTGGGGTGCACTTGATTCAAACCATTGTATTTTTAATTGGTTCGTGTGCACGTGAAAACTGAACAATGAAAAAAGAGAGACTGCAGAAAAACCACTGCATTTGAATTGTGGTATTAGTGACAAATATTGAAAGGACCGTGGAGTTCCAGAAGAAGAAACAATTCTGTCTTGGAAGTATAGCCAGAGAGCTCCTCGGAGGTGACATTGTCTGACATTCTTGAGGCATGTTATCAAAAGAGACTGGTCCCTAGAAAATGGCATCATGCTTGGTGGAGGAGGAAGAAGAGTCTCAATAAGATGATTGGACACAATGGTTACAATGGACTCAAATGTAACAGCGATTGCCAAGATGGCGCAGGACCGAGTGGTGTGTCTTTTTGTTCAGCATAGGGTTGCTAATTGAAACTGACTCCCTGGTGCCTATTGACAACAACAATATGCAGGCCTTTCCATGAGAGTTTTGGTTCTTAGTTCACTCTCTCCGAGTTGGTAAATCCATTTTCACAAACATATCAATGAATGATATGTTCTTTCCAAATTTATTACATTGCAATTGGGCTATATTTATGCATTTCCAAAGAATGACTCTGAGGTGAAATTTCACACATGCAAGCATTTCAGGATGGCAAACAAGGAGGGGTATATTTAGGGTTTGGACAGTATATTTAGGATTAGGTCAAATAACCTTGCCTTTTCTCGCAGGTGGTCATACATTTGCCATTTAGGCAGCAAATAATGTTATAGACAAGTAAATACCTTGCAAATATGAAGGCATATATTGAACTTGCCAAACAAACACAAAGGGGTGCTTTTCATATCCGTATTCACATTGATCAAAGATATAAAGAAGAATGAAAGTTCCTTCAGCAAAACCTAACCGATAAACCAATAAAATAATTTAATGTTAGTGTTGTCAGGGAAAAACAGCTCCCCGCCAAAAGAATAAAAGTGAAAGGGAACAGTGAGAAACATAGGCACAAAGGTAAGCATCTGATGTCCCAGAAACACGTGGAATCCAAGAGGTGAGTGAAGACAGACATGTGAAAGGTGTAATGAGTGAAACTAGCCAGGTGTCCAAAGGTGGGAGAAGTGGATCGTAAATGCAGCCCACACCCTGCGGCCAGACTTAATGCCTGGTACACAGTGCTGCTAAAGAAAATTAGAGCAGGCCCATGCAGCTAGAGCTACGTGCTGTTGGGCTGCATCCGATGGCAGAGTGGAGTGCCATTTGGGCATTTATTGGCAGAACTAAATGAGCTTTGCAACACTGCCTTGGCAGAGCAAAGCTCCATGACCTTCATGGCTCCGAGGCTAGCGACCAGAGAGAGACTTGCCAGCAGACATGGGTGGGAAGTGGCTGTCCTGACCAAAGAAAATGTATCTTCAGCATTTCTGATCCAGAATCATAATCGGTTAACTTCCTTAATAACCCCGTATTCTTGAAGAAGAAGAAAAAAGACAATGATCAGAGGCAATGCATAGGAGACTAAAATTGTTGAGTTACAATCAGAGGTACCTCACCAAGGCCTTTTGGGAGAAGAAAGCAGTTCTAGCCTGTCCTGTGCGGTTGCTGTGACTCAGAATCAACTCCATTAGAGTGTGTTGAGAAGACCTTCAGGCAGGCCCAACAAGGAAAGCACCAAAGTAGAGGAGAGAAAAGCAAAAGGAAGAGAAAAAAAAAGAAGACACACACACACACACACACACACACACACACACACAGAAAAACACCTACCAAGTCTCTGAAAATTGCCCTTGGGATGCAATCACCAGTCCCATACAATTCTTATCTAGAACAGACAGAAAAGCACCAGTCCACCTCTTCTTTCTGCAAGGGTGAACCTGTTTGCAACTCAGAAACCATGAAACAGAAATCGGAGAGGAGGGTTACAGGGAGATCTCTTGAAATCCATGAGCTAAAGCAGTGGCCCTGTTTCATTTTGCTAATTTAATGAGAAAGTGAAATAGGTTCCTTTCCAACCTTGACAAGCCAGCTTTCTGGGAAGGTGTCTAAAATTGGACATAAAATGGAGACATGAATCGATGAGACTCATTAATATTCATATGCAGCAGATTAAGGTGGGTGGAAAACATTATTTATGAGACAAAGGTATTGTCTTCCTCTCACCCAAAGGATTTTGTTTAGAGTTGGGGGACAGGGCTCTGACAAGTGAGGAGGACATGTGCAGATTTCTTGCTTTATCTTCCAAGGAACAAGTCGAAAGCGTTTGCAAGCAGCGAACCTTCAGGGCTGAGCACAGTAAGTGAGGTGTCTGAGAGACAAGAGTCCCCGGAAGGAAATGAAAGGCTGGCTGGTTAGCAGGGCCAGGTAACAAAGGAGCAGGCAGAACACAAGGAGTAAATTGGGCACAACACTCAGGCCATCCTTTGTTTATTGTTGGGCTGGATGGGAGATGACGCCCAATCACATAATTGAATATGTAAATTGCAGCTCCTTTTCTCAGATGGCGTATACATCATTTTTTACTATCTTTGGTATGTGCCATGGTACAAATCTAAAAAAGGCAAGGGGGAAGTCCAGGAGCTAATGAAAATTTATTTTAAAATTCAATCCCGTTGCAGTCAAATTTGTTCTGGACACATGGTGAGCCCTGTGTACCGGCTGAGCGCTGGGCCGTAGGGAGGGGGTGGTCTGTGGTTGGAATCTTTTTTTATGAAAGCAGATTGCCAGGCCTTTCTTCTGAGGTTCCCTTGCCTGGGTCCCACTGTCAAGGTTGAGGTTAGTAGTTAGAGGCACCAGGAGGATTCTCAAAGGACCTCTTGTCTGCAATGTTTCGTGCTTACACAACCAGAGGATCTATTTTCAGACTCGGTGACCCTTCCCGACCTTTGTCTGTTGGGTCTTTCATAGGCTAGTGAAGGTTGCTTGTGGTGGTCTGCTGAATTTTTAAAGTGGTGACAGTATCATTCGTAGTGAAGCACACAGACTGACAGAAAGAAACTCTTAGAATAAGACCTTGGATTGTTCCTAGGGACCTCTATAAAGCTATAGACTTTTAAAAAGGTGTTTTCCATGGGTTGTGTTTCAACAATTTCATCCTTCTAGACAGGGCCCCTGTGGCAGTTGGATTTGGTGTCACCTTGACTATGTGAAAGTGGAGGGGTGCAGCCCAACCTATCATTTAGGGCACAGCCTGAGGCTGCCTCCCTGGGGCAGTGGCCGTTTCTATCCGAGAGACTGAGAATTTCACTCCCCTCTCTTACCCTTCACCTTGCTTCCCACTGACACTCTGTCTCTAGGAGCTGCCCTGTGTGGGCTGCCCTCCTGGAGAGCTGCCAGGGCCCTGCCACGTTCCCACTGACTTTAGATCAACTCTGCACCCATCGGTCTGTGAGCTCCTTGCCTCTCGAGGCCTCCCCTTCCTGCAGCACTGGCCTGCAGTGATGTGAGTCTGAAGAGGATGCCAGTTGGCATCAGACTCCGGGATTTGAGTTGCCCTGGGCTGAGTCGCCTTCTTGATAGAAAGCTCTTTCTGAGACATCGGTGAGTGTCACTGCTCTTGTTTCTCTGGACACCCTGATGACTCTAATTATTTGGCTGCTGTCATGCCAGGCTCATAACTTTTAAATGGAGGACAGAGTCCCGTGTTAGGTCGTCGATCCAGAAAGTCCAATCAAACCCATTGTTTGAATCATTGATGCCCCTTTGTCTTATAGGTGGAGCTCCTCCATAGGCTTTTCTTGGTTGTAAACTGACGGATGTAAATCTCCAAGAATAAGGATGCACGTGCACACACAAAGTTTTAACCAGAGTTGTTTCAGCAGCGACCAGAACTCAGGTCTCTTCATTGGGACAGGGACCTCTCGACCGAGACCTTCTTCTCGGAATCGTGGTTCCCAGTGTCTAAGCTGACACATGTGAGCTGACAAAGAAAACTCCCGTTATTACAGCACAGTGATCACACTCATCCTGAACACGCAGGAGTGAGTGGTTCAGCAACACGGCGTTGTGTGTGCCATTGTGTTAATTCTGACTCATAGAGACCAGAAGCCCAAGGAGAACTGGGTGCTGGGGATTCTGAATCAGTTATCTGTAAGGGAGCGGGTCTCTGGGTCTCCCAGCTGGTGGGCTGACCTTTCTGATAGCAGCTGAGTGCTTCACCATCGCTCTATGTGGGATTGAGCCTTCTTTATAATAATAGAGTTGCTTCTATGTTCGCTCGCTAAGTGGCAAGATACAAGAGACTTCATCCCTCCCATTCGTCTCCTCATGTGATACTGCTTATGATCAGATTATGCATTCCGATTACTGACTCCTGGGCATGCTGTTGTTGAATAAGCTAGAACAATGCTTCATAGGGCTTTCGATGGCTGGTTTCCTGGAAGTTAATCTCCAGGCCTTTTTCCTGCAGTGCTTCCGGGTGAACCTGGACCTCTCACCTTTCAGTTAGCAGCCGAGTGCAGGAACTGTTCGCACCACCTAGGACCTAGTCTTGCCACCTGGAGGTCACCACTCCACAGGAGAGAGATGAGGCTGTCTGTCCCCATAAATGCACAGTCTCAGAAATCCTACCTAAGATCACTATGGATAGTCCAGACGGCAGCGGGATTATTGACATTTTTTTGATCAAGCCCTTCTCTCTGATACAAAACATTCCCCCGGATCCCGACTTCATGGTCAGATTTCCCGGGCAGCCAAGCAAGTGAGACTGTGGGCTGAGCTCCACCAGCCCTGAGCTTACCTGCACAAACACCTTCTCTCTTAACCTTGTCGGCTTCCCAGTGGGAAGAGGACAATGAGGAAATCCCCCCCCCACCACCACCAGCTCTCGCTCAGGCAACCAGGGAGCTGGGAAGGGGCAGTCATGAGGACACCACCTATCCTGTGACTGGCCGAGCACCCTGTAAGGCACCTGTCCAAGGGTGCCAGGAGCACAGCCGCGTGCCCCGCCCCCACCCCAGCCCAGCCAGTGAAAGCGAACCTGTGGTGAAATGTGCCAGGTGCCTTTGAGCTGGCTCAGACTCAGAGTGACCAGTGTGTAACAGAAGCGTGCTCTGCCCTGCATGGCGCCATCTCCATGAACTCTGATAGACTCGGTCCCCTGTGACAGACACAGCTTCCAGGAAGAGCTGCAGCAACCTGCTTATGCCAGGCGGCTAAGAAGCAGAGTATCGGGGTAGCGGGGCATTATATGACTCCAACACACCTATTTCATGACTACTGCTCAAACCCGGAGAGGACTTGCTGACCCTGGAAACACCATGACTTTGCCATGCAGCAACATAGCTCTGACAGGGACTTCCTGGTGGGTGACCTTGGACAAGGCTCACACAGAGCCAACGTGTGGCCTCGAACTGCCCCGCTGGTGAGAGGGGGTCAGCGTCTGGCTTGGTACTCTGGGATGGTGAGGGGGATCTCATCCCCTGATGTGTGCATTCTTTCCATCAGCCCACAGTCTGATGGGGGATGGAGATCCCTCCCTACCGCACCCTGACTGGTGCGGGGGAGAGGGGGCTGCTTCTAGCATGTGCTGGGGCCACCTAGGTGCTGGTGAGCAGGGCGCTCAGTGGGACGACGGGGTGGGTGAGCTCGCCATGATGCTCTGTCTCCCACGCAGATGGAAGCGGCAGCTGAAATTAATGACACTCCGAGCTGCTGCAGCGCTCATCTGCTTAACAATCCAATTTCTAGGACGTTTTAGAAGTTGTTAGCTGACTGCCAAAAATGAGGATCATTAAAAATAGATTCACAGCTGTTCAGGAAGCCAGAGATATAATTTTACCTTCATTATGCCTTATTGCAGATGTTATTGATTTAATCTCATCGCATTTTACTGTGTCATATCAATTCACACTGTCTTTGACTTGGAAATCAGGAACTGTATTTATTCTTCCTGTGCTCAGAGCAGAAGATGGACCTGCACCGACAGACACAAGGACACCAGTTTTGCGGCAGCAAGGCTAGCCTCAGGAGCAGTGCTGAGGTAGCCTAGCTGCCTGGCAGGAAACTAACCTAAGAGGGAGGTCACTGCTCACAAATGATTCAAAGAAACAAATCAAAAGAAATGTTCTTCCCTTTACTGCCCCCCCCCTGCCCCTGCCCTGGTGACGTAGTGGTTACAAGTTGGGTTCATAACTGCACGGTCAGCTGTTCAAAACCACCAGCCGCTCTGCAGAAGAAAAAGAGAGATTTCTACTCCAGGACTTATGCAGCTTCAGTGTCAAAACTCATGAGGTAGTTCTGCCCTGCCCTATCAGGTCTGCGTCGGCACTGACGGCAGTGAGTTTGGGTTTGGAGTGGTCCTTGGGTGGTTCAAATCCACCCGGGGGAGGAAGAGGCTGTCCGTCACAGAGACCCTATAGACCAGGGGTTCTCCATCTGTGGGTCACGACCCCTTTTGGGGTCAAGCGACCCTTTCACAGGCTACCTGATTTTTATCAGTAGGAAGAAGCAACGAAAATAATTTGATGGGGGGGGAGGTGTCTTGACAACATGAGGGTCTGTATAAAAGGGTCGCCTTCGGGAGGTTGAGAACCTCTGTTCTAGAGGCTCGCTGTGGCTTGGCATGAACTGACAGCCTTCAGTGAACTCATACTTTAAGTCAAACGCCCAGGCTGTTCCAATCCGGGACAAACGGATGCACACTGAACAAGAAAGAGCAAAGAAGCATCGGTGCCTTTGAATGACGGGCCGGCGATGGAGCCGGGAAGTGCCTGGCTGCCGAAGAACCCACCAGCGCCTCCTGGAGGAAGGCCAGCCAGCAGGCACCTTCCAGAAGCCGGGGGGGGGGGGGCACTCGACGTCCTCAATACAGTCTGGAAACCCTGCCCAGGGCAGCGATGAGTTGGTAGCCGCTCAGCAACGGTATGTCTGGGTACCTCTGTCACCAGATACATTGGACGAATGAAACCTTTCCGCTTCCTATCAGTTTGTTTGTCTTCACCCAGCAAATGCGGCATCAAGAGGGGCTCACATGTTTCTCAGCAGGTTTCTCTTGCGATTCTCCCAGGGACTAAAGAGAAGAAGGCTCTGGGCTTCAAACATTTGGGGAATCCTACGTAATAATTTCTCCATGGAAAGGGTCATGATGTGGGTTTGATCACATATGACAGGGGCCAGGCAGCAAAGATGCCTTTGGTTAGCTTTGCTGAACCCTGCCTTTCCCAAAGGAGGATGCTAGTGGAGGTCATTGGAGAAGGACTGATTGCTGGGCTTTCCTGGCCTACGCTCCATTCTGGCAGCCCCGACGGGAGCCAGCCCAACAATTTCTTTCAAGAAATGAAATGAAAATGAAGATCCGTGACTGCCCATAGGGGGGGTCGCTGCTTTGAGAGGCGTCCGAAGGAAGGGAGACCAGCCGTGGGGGAGACGTGTGTTTTGGTTGAGGGCCAGCGTGGGTGCCGTCTTGAATCTGAAGGATCTGGACTTTCTTCACAAAGGTCTGTTTGTGAACTGGGGCACCCGAGTGGCTGCTGGTGCATGTCGCACCCTCCTTTTGTTTCCCTGCCTCAACTTCCAAACCCGTTCACTTCTACTGCCCTGCTTCTGCAAAACCCACTGCACCCTAGGAAACAGCCTACATCCCTGTCCCAGGAGACCGGGGCTCTGCTTGCCCCCTCAGGGAGGCTCAGTACCCAGACACCCAAACCCACTGCCCTCTCGATTCCAAGTCATGGAAACGCTATGGGGTTTCTGAGACTCTCTGTCTGTACAGGGAGCAGACAGCCTCACCTTGCTCCCTGGGGGTGGCTGGTGGAGCTGAGTTACCGACGTTGTGATTAGTAGTCCA
Organism: Nesogale talazaci; assembly: GCA_004026705.1. Lineage (NCBI taxonomy): Eukaryota > Metazoa > Chordata > Mammalia > Afrosoricida > Tenrecidae > Nesogale > Nesogale talazaci. The sequence continues at coordinate 1,690 of PVJH01034294.1, read as the reverse complement.
ACATCTAACCTTCCTGCACATTGTCTTCCAGGCTCTTAGAAATCACAAGCTTCCAGGTTCCCAAAAGCTTATCTCTCTGGACCTACCCTATTTCCGGCCCCATAATTTTCTTTTGTTTCATAGAAAAGACCACACTTTTGATCACCATGTCGAATACTTGTTATCCCCAGGCAAAATATGTGAAACACTGCTATTTATATCGCTCAGCAGTCTTCCTCCGCTCTCCCTAACTCAGCTTCCCTGATTCTCCCGCAAACTCAGCCAGCTCCCAGTGCTGTCCTTAACGGCAGCTCTCAGGATCCCAATTCGAGAACGTGGATGGAGCAGGGATTAGGCCAAGGACATATGCGGATCTCAGCGGACTCTTATTCCCATTCATTTCAAGAGCAGTCTCTTGCTATGCACCCTACCTCGCATTGTGACCTTCTAGGCATGTACAGGTGGGTCCCGCACACTGACCGAGATGTACCCCGCTGGTGTGGCACTAAACAAACAATCAGCTTGTTGTTCCATGTCCAGACGTTAGTCTGCAAGAACATGCATGGGAAAGTTCGCCAGAGTTCAGCTACATACATTTGTACAACAGAGAATTGTTCAGATATTCTCCTTTCCTGAGTGGCAACTTACCCAGTTATGCCCAAGAGTCGGGTGCTTGGGACACAGGACACACCTGTATGTGCTGATTCATAAATTCATAGATTTGGGGAGAAATCGTGAGGGCTTGTCATTTTTCAAATCAGGAACCCAAAGTCCAGAGAGAAGGATCATTCACAGACACATAACTCACTAGCTAAGTAAGGCTAGAGAAAGGCCACACGTGGGACACCCTTCCCCACACCTTTGCTGAGACTCCAGCCTTCAGTCAGCAGATGTTACATTTATGTTACATGTTTGCAGCCCCGATACGCTTCAGAAGGGTGTCTCCTTTTTTGAAAATCACGCTAAAGGAAAAGCGTCATACAAACCTCAATAATCCAAGACGCTAACAGACCAGAAAGGAAAACGTAATCTGGTGTCATCCTTAGCTATTCTGGAGAGGACTGCAAAAGCAGGGCCTAACTGATTAATCTGTATACCGAAAGAAACATATTATGATAACTAATTATACTTCTCTTAGCACAATTGTGTAAGGCATTATGATAGATTCAGACGTATTAATGAAAAGATAGTGAAGTTAAAAAGCTTTGCTTGGGGGGGGGGGAGGCGGGAATGATTAAAACCATCCCATTAACTCCGCTGCTAAACAAAGGAATAGAAAAAGAAATTTAAAACGCGTATGAAGAAAACTGGCCGCGCGGCTCCCCCTGGTGTCTCTTACTGAGAAAAGCAAGTGTTATTTCCCGCGCCCTCTGGTGGCCAAACCTAGCTTTGTGCCGCAGAGAGAAATTGGAATTCTGTGTCTGGCCTGCTCCACCAGCTGTGAGGGAGAGAGTCAAGATGGCAGTCAGGCACGTTTTGTAAACCAAAGGCACTTTTTCTCACCCCATTTGAAGCAGAGAAAGTACACAGGCATCGTTTCCCATTGATCACACATGATAGCCTTCCTCGATCTAATTTAAAATGAACCCTCTTCATGATTAACCCTTAAGATCTGAGACTGCATTTCAAAGCCTCTCTGCCCCCGTGAGCTTCTGTCCAAGATGAAATTTTGTGAACACCATCAACATTTCCAATTCACCATAAGGGCCCT